>JACEGR010008287.1:0-38768 GCA_014170235.1 Listronotus bonariensis
AAGATAAACAACTTGGAAAACCCGATTTTCCAAATACTCCTAACCTTAATCACGACGGTAAACTAAACTAAGCATTTTCGTGTGATTTCAAATAACAAACTTTTAATAATATTAATAATAATAAACGGTCTTTATTTAGAAAAATTAAAAATCAATACAAATATAAATAAGGGTGGAGGTGGTATCCAACAGTGTTGCTCTTATACAACCCCCTTTTATGTATTTATTTCAAGTTGTTTAGCCATTCTCCGCCTTTAATTTGATTAGACCGTGTTTTACCATATAGATAAATAAAACATGCAAAAATATTAAGTTGTTTCCGTATAGTGTGAGGTAACCCATTTTTTAGGGCCTGTGAAGTGGGATACCTAAAAATTTTGGGATAATTTGAATAATTATATATGAATTTTATGCGATTTATTTGATATAACTAGGTCTGCAATTACTTTATCGACGAACGATATTAGTAAAAAGCAAAAAAAAATGGATATTTTGGATTTATTATTGGTTAATGTTTGGTATTAGACGGTCCACTGTTTTAATTTAAAATCAGAACCCGTACCTGTTTAAAGGTCTTGGTGTTTGATTATCCTTGGCGTAACATACAGAACAGTATCTTCCCATTTTATAATTTATTTTTAAAATTTGTTTAATTTGCATTAGCAAATGAAAAATATTGGAAAATATTGTCTAATTGTTTATTGTATTCCGTCCATCAGTTCCAGTAGTGGGTAGTGGAAATCAAATAGATAAGAGGGTCGCTCCGCCTCTTTCTAGTTCCTATAACGGTGTACTCGAATATGGCACATAACGAGTAGCAACGACTATAACAAAGAGCAAGCAAATCATGAAAAATGCGAATGGTCAAAATAGCACCACTAACATTTTATTTTCGAAAATCATTGCGCTAAGATGAAGAAAATAGTCTGGTACCTTTTCTCCTATTTCGCGTGCAGCCGATTGGTCGGAGGAGCGCCTGCCCCTACACTTCGACCAAAGGCTGTTTCTAGGTAGGTGTAAGGTCGATGGTATTATGTTTTTATTTTTTTTTGTAGTTAGATGGCAAAAGTGATTATTACATTTTGGGGGTTTACTCAATTTTACTGGGTTTGCTGGCACAATGAATACATGTATTCATTGTGCCATGGTTTACGTGACTCAGCGACCTAATCACAGTAGTATAAAAGGATAACTCCCTGATCTAATGCTAATCACATAACATACGTGTACTTGAAACAAAACTTTTGAGAAGGTAACAGGTAATACAGTTTTTATATTTTAATATCTTTACTCATTTTTGTATTGTATTTTTAGTTTTTTGTTTTATATTTACCAATGTATACCAAAGTGATAACCTAAAAATATAAGAAATAGTAAAAGGTATATGAGGGGGCTAGTTCCAAACTGTACAATCTTTAATATTACCACATTTTATAAAAAATGAACATACCACCTATAAATTACAGAAAATACATTCTTTTTAAAATTTGAATACCTCGTTATGAATGTAGTCATGGCCTAAAAAATGATTTATTTAAATAAAGGCGTTTTTCGTGTTAATATGGTTCAAAATATTTTTAAAATATTTGAATACCTATCTCTATTTAACTCTTATATTTATATTGTCATTTCAAGTGCGGTTTCAGCCACTCCGATGAATATGGTTAACACAAAAAATGAATTAAGTGCTGAAATATACAACTATTGGGACATATATCTTATTTTTGTATTAAATAAAATAGATGGAGATTTTACATTTTGGAACTAGACCCCTCATAAAAATATTTGTTAATTATCTAGAAAGTGGGAGCTGATCATTCTCGAGATATCCATCATCAAAGTGAAAAATTAAACTAATCCTATTTTTACTATATTTCCCCTTCTTTTACACACAATTCTTGATTTTAGTCTAAAGTGGAACACAATATTTGATTTTTAAGTTTAAAAATTACATTTTCTATTTATTTTAACACTTTTTAAAGTAAATTGCATACTTCCATATTGTCCAAAATTATGGCGAATGCGCAGGGCAGTGTTTCATGGCTTCCTGCGTTTTTAAAGGGAATCTTCGCAATTTATTTGATAAAAGGTGTAAAATACATAGAAAACGGGGTTTTAAAAGGTGACAATCTGTGCAAAAAGAAGGAGAAATATAGTAAAAATAAGATTAGTTTGATTTTAAACTTAGTAATGTTAGGTATGTAATTTGCAACAAGTGCTAAGCTACCTTCAAAGTTCCATGAGACATTATATACATGAGTGTTCTTTTTAATAAGTAGTATAAGTTTTCATATGATTTTCATTTACTATGCATATTCTTTAAGACCGTATTAGTTTAAAAACAGTTTTTTAATTTTATTAGATTATTTTCTAAGATGGAAGCAAATAGGCTGGATCTGTCTCGTTTAGGATTATCTACAAGAAATGGGGATAATGAAATAGTAAAATTATCCATAACCGAAAATTTAATTGTGGATCATGAAGAAAGGAAAGTTAATTTAAAAGCAGATTTCTCTGATGGGACAAATAAGGATGTATGGATACCTTATGATTCTTATTTTCAATGGTTAAATGAACAATGGAACCATCCAGATTACGCTAAACTTGCTGATGTTGTCACTATGAAAGAACGAATGGAAGATGCAGCTCCATATAATATATTTTATTCTGCTTTGGAGCATTGTCCGGAAACCAGACAACAATTATATTCCATTTATTTTACAGGTATACCGTATTAGCTAAGTCAAAATTTTTAATGGCAATGCGTGGAAAAGAGATTGTCTAACGCGTGTAGAATTGAAACAGGTAGAGATGAAATAAATAATTCCGGCATGTAAACAAGGTGATTCATCGCACAATGCTTCAATATGTGAACAAAAGTGCCAATATTAATATTTTTATAACAACTTAAATATATAGTATGTGTAATAATGTGTTATGTTAAATGTATTAATATTATCATGGGCGCCGGGAGGGAGTCCAAGGGGGTTTATATGCACAACCCTGGCTTTTTCACAAAATATCCATGCTATTTTAATTCAACAGCATTGTATAAGTCGTTCTGCCGGCGCCCATGAATACTATAGTATTGCTTTCTGAGTCTAGCAAAAATATTCATATTGCCATGTATGGAAACGGCGCTTTAACCCAGCCTGTCAATGTCAAATATTTCGGATGTCTGACTGTGCAAACGCGTCACTTTTTTGTCGGAGAAGTGTAAGTCAAAAATCGTAAGTGTTACATTCACGAAACTATAAGACCCTATAACAAGTTTTAGGTGTCGAATTGGGCGGGTTTCGTAACTGTAATTGCATGTTTAACATTGTGGTAAATTTGTCACACAAAATAAGTGAAGCGTTTGCACAGTCCAATACCTGAAACATTTCACATTTTCATTGTGTGTTAAAGCGCCGCTTCCATACTCTGAGCAGATGCAGAGAAAAAGTCACGTCCCTTTGGAGCTAACAGAGCTGATAGCAGTTACCGAACGCGTTCTAAAACATTTGACAGTTCGACCTACTTGCGAATGAATGGCCATTTACGTAATCTGTCATATCTTCGGGATTAATGCAAACAAATTCGCAAATTTTACAAGAATACAGTAAACAACCAACTAAATCTTCTGATTCCATGTCTTTTTTGAAAAAATGACAATATTTTGAAATTTCTCGTTTTCCAACCTATAAATGTACCTGATTTTTCGTTTTCTATTTTTGACATAAAAAATTTTAGATCTGTCCGCTCGGCGATTTGACTTGAGGCGATCCGAGCTAGCTCCGAGCATTCAGATCTTCAATTATCGAACACAGAGCAGATCTAGTCAAGCTTACAGATGTACTAAACGAACGGAAAATTTGACAGTCGGGCGTTTCGAGGTAACAGATTAGTAATAAATGAACTCACTTTCTGTATGGTATGAATATTTGTGGTAGAGTTTCTAGCATGTGGAACCTGCTGCCAGCGGAGGTGTTCTTCCCCTCAAATCTTCAAATATTTAAGTCCTGTGTCAACAAACTCCCTCTTACCTCGCTTAAGAGCACCCACGGTACGTTAGTATTTAGGCTTCTTAGCCTTTGTGGTTTGTCCAAAGATAAAAAAAAAAAAAGAAAATGCGTCGGTCCCTCTTTTGTTGTTACTTTTCTGACCTATATACCTTTTCATTTTGCTTAACGTGTAGAGTACGTATGTTAAAAACCATAATATAAAATCTGATATTACTGCAGCTATTTATGATTTGTTCTATTTATTTTTAAATTTTTGAATTAGTATAAAAACTGTATACACATTTTGCACTTGAAAAACCTTAATTAGCAATTTTTGCCAATGCATGGAAAAGGAAAAGTTTTAAAAGGTAATAACAACGAGAGATCTTTCTAATGGAAAGATGTGTACATGCAGGCGTTCTTTATCAAATCTCTACCTGCCAGTGCTTAATTCACAAAAACTCGATTGAACATACATATTAAGGTGGCAGAACGTGTATACAGGGTGGTCCAAATGGAAACGATCAAAATTTGAAAAATTGTTATTAAGGACAAATATTAACTAATGGTGAAAAAAGGAGGTAAATTATGTTTAGTTAGGAAGATGTAAAAAACCATGTTAAAGATCCATGTTAAACACGAAATAAAGTGGTTTTATTTTTTTTTCTCTCTCAAAAATATAGCAAGATATGAACAAATATCAAGAGACAAAAAAATTTTATTATTGGCTGCTTAAAAAAATATATATATATATATATATATATATATATATATATATATATATTTATATATATATATATATATATATATATATATATATATATATATATATATATATATATTTTTTTTGTTAAAGCCAATAATACAATTTTTTGTCTCTTGATATTTATATATATATATATATATATATATATATATATATATATATATATATATATATATATATATATAAAAGCATTTAAAAAGTAAGTGCCTACATTTTTTTGGCAATAATATCAGTGAGATTGCCCCTAGCGCCGCCGTTGACATTTATAATTATCATCTAGTTAGTGCTAAAGTAGCTTCTTATCATGTTGAACAACACTGTCAAATTTCAAAAAATCGACTAACGAATCTTTGAAACTTTATTATAAAACCAATTTTTTTTTAAAGTTTAACACCTTGTATCTTCGTAACTGAAAATAATTTACATACTTTTTTTCACCATTAGTCATTATTTGTTCTTAATAACAATTTATTAAATTTTTGACGAGTCCGTTTGGTCCACCCTGGTATAATGGTATTAAAAAAATCCATTTGGAGTTAACTTTTAAGAATAACCAATTTGGATTTTAAATAACTACTAGTTTGTAAAAATTCCTAAACAACCACAGGAAAATAATTTAAATTTTTGACTTCAGTGCCGATAAAAATTCTCTAATGGTTTTTAACGCCAAATCGGAGAGAAGGTGATGTGAATGTAAGTGTGAGTCCCAAATTAAGCTGCCGTCTCGTCGTGTTCTCAAGCATCAATTTTAATGGAAGAACCAATTCTAAAACGGTATTTACCAATCGGTTATGTTGACGTTTAAACAATGTATTATACGTCAAAGTTGTCACCAATTATTACCGCGGTTATAATTGGTTGAACGCCTAAAATTGATGAAGGTAACCGACGGTTTAATGCAAATTCAACGCTTTTTATGACGTCATCGTCCACAGGCGCATTTTTGTCGGTACCAATCTAAAATACTCAATTTAATCATGTTTAAATACAAGGGTTTACACACATTAAATATAAAATACAAATAATAAAATCATAATGCAAAGACCATTTTTTTAAGTAATTTAAATTGAAACAAAAGAGACGCAACGGACATTTTTTTTTCATTGAGAGACTAATGCATTTAATTTTAATATTATTGTATATTTTTAGATCTTTTGTGCCCAAGTTTTGGAAAATTAAAATCTTCTTTTCATATTACTTTCGCGGCTGATATTGCATGGATTTTATCACAATTTGCTGAAAGAAATCTACAGTAAGTAAAATCAGTAAAATAAATGTATGAAGGACAAAAACTAAAGGAGGGCCCCAACTACACTATGTCAAGTCGTTTGTACCCAATTCGACGAAAAAAAAACGGCTTCACCTTCTTAAAGTTGTGGTTTATTTATTTTCCACATGTGGGGGAAATTTTCACTAGTTCCCTAGTCCTATAGTACCTACGCCACTGAGATTAATAAAAATCTGCCTTTCAATGTAGGACTTATTAACTTAATTCAATGGAAGAACTTATATTACAAAATGTTGATGGTGATTTAAGCCTATAATAAGTTTTAATTTAATTCCGACTACCGTTAACACAGGATGTATTTTGCATGCAAAGCAAAAAAAAAAAACATTTTAAAGATTGTATTCATGTTTTAGCAAATTACCCATGACAGTTATATATGGAATTGACAGATTTGCCTGGCCAGAAAAAAGTTATTGGAAAAATTATATCCAGAGATTGACTATCACCTAATTAAAAAGAAAAAGAATCGGAGTTGGGATGTCATCATACGTAAGTAAAATTTAATAATAACTTTTATTTATTAACTGGAGACCGTTGCGTCATCTTTCTGATAGAAAGATGTTTACATACAGGTGCTCTTTTTTAAATATCTACCTGCCAATGTTCAATTCACAGAAACTCGATTAAACGTATCATGTTGGCACAACGTGTATCATCATTACAACACACTTTTTTAATAATAACTGAACTTATTTTTAATAATAACTGAACTTATTTTTAATAATAACTCTACAGGGTATTTATTAATGGTGGATAGGTAGCATATCTCAGAAAAAACGGTCGCAGTACAATGGGAAAAAACAACGACGTATGAACCCAGCGATTCATTCATAATTTTATGATAAACATTAAGCCAACAATCCTAATAGGCAAAGGGGGTGAGGCAAGCGAGAAATGAAAATGGCGGACTTACTTTTTGACCTTGGTCGATAGTATGCACCCAACGACGTTGGTCTCTATTTACCTGTGAAAAGTGAGGTGCGGAAATGAATAGTCTACCCTTCTACAAACAAAGCACTGCCTACCCATATTGTCTTTAAAAACACTTTCTAATCACCAACAAACACCAGAAAATACACAAAAAAACGCATTATAAGCTTTATTTGATCACTTTTGGCTTTCCAAATTGTCAAATGACAGAAACCAACAGAAATGACAAAGCAAAGGGGGCGTCACCCACAAGCGTTTAGGAAAAGTTCATTCATGTTTTATTTACGATGGAGTAAAAATCCCTGGGCGGTGTTGCCGGGATTAACAAATAATCACGTATTTTCAGAATTTTGCTTTTTTAAAAAGATAATAACTTATAATATTTGAACATATTTTTTTATTATGATATCTAAAAATGATAAAAATATATGTATTGTTCATTTAAAAAGTTATATTACAATTTTTTTAATATAGAGGCTTATCTAACAACTACTTGTGGTTAGTAAGTTTAGAGTGGAAAAATTAAATTTGGCAAACCGCATTTTAGCGCTTTTACTGTGATGTATTGATGACAACAGCTCAAACGTAAACAAACCTGGTCCATACGTCGTTGGGAAAAAACCTCTTAAAAAAACGACTGAAAACGTATTTACACAAAAGTAACTTTTTTTTTACCAAGGATTCACCTCTTAAACTTTTTTACATTTGTTTTGAAACCGCCTGTATGAGATTTTTAAATTATTTTTTTAGTATGTATATTTTTGTTTAAGAAATTTGAGTATTTTCCTGTATGAAGACGATTCTTTGAGGATAACAATTGGCTCACCTGATTTATTCGATCGCTGGGGAAGATTCAATGAGCAGTAAGTAACAGTGATATTTTTATAAATTTTAGGATGTGAGCAGGGCCGTATTATCCATTAGGCTGACTAGGCTACAGCCTAGAGCGCCATGAAAAAATAGGCGCCAGGCAGGGGAGTAATAGGCGCTAGACAGAGGTGTTTTTAAAAAGTTTAGGTTGAGTGGGGATTTTTGGTGACTATTGGTGACTAAGAATAAGGTGCTTTGGAATGAAATAGGCTCCATATAACATTTTTGCCGGCAAGGCATTGGCAAAAGGTATCAAAAGACATCAAAATGGGCAATTTGCCGTTATTGGGCCACGTGTTGCAGAAAATGTGATGGCATCCATCATTAATAAGTTATGATGAAAAAAATGCTTTTAGGATGATGGCATCCATCATTAATAAGTTATGCTGAAAAAAATGCATTTAGGATGATGGCATTCATCATTAAAAAGGTTTTGGCAAAAATATGCCTTTTAGATGATGGCATTACATTATTTTTTCTAATGACAATAAAATGCATTTTATACCGTCCACTGAACTAAAATGTGCATAAATAATGCACATGCGTAATGTGTGTTTATGTACAGGGTGTCCCATATAAAATTAAATACTATAATTTTGGAGAAACCATAAGAGATACAATAAAAATACTAAAAAAATACATTTTTCTAAACAACTTCTGCATTTAAATTTTTCAACAGGGTACGACAAAAAGTGTGATTTCAAAAAATAAACACCCTATATATTATATCACCAGTAAAAAGATCTTTTAAAGACCTTTAAAAAAATACTACATTTAAGATTTAATTTGAACAAAATTTGTTTTTTTTTTTCTTTTTTTTTTTTTTGATCAGGAATTTTTCCATATTTTTAGAATATGGATAAGCCCGCGTTGTCCTAAATTACCAGAAGGAAGTTCTCCCATGTCCGGAATATCCCCTACAGGATTTAAATTGTCTCTACTGGATTACTTAGCTGAATATAATAAATTCAGTATCCCTAGCACGAATAAATGGATAGAATTAGTTCAACATACTGATTTTAGTGAAATTAAGTAAGTTTATTTTTACGAAATTTGATAACATATGTGAAATTTTATAATATTTTAGGGTTGCTCTAGTTTTTACCGTGCCTGGTGTTCACTATCCTAGAAAAAATGGAAGCTTTCTTTATTACATGGGACATTTATTAAGTCGTGATTGTTCTATTCCCGCACCCAAAGAAGAACATGATTCTTGGCGAATTATAGCCCAAACTTCGTCATTAGGTAAGCTTTATAGTCCAAGAGCCCGTCAGCGGCAGACTTGCGTCATTTGGTCGGCAATTTTGTTGCCTTCCACTCCTTCATGTCCTGGCACCCACATTAGAGTTAGTCTGTTGTCTGTAACCAGTTGATTAAGTGATTGCCGGCACTCCCCCGCAAGCCTTGAGTCAAAGCAGCATAAAGCTAATGCCTTTAAGGCTGCCTGCCGGGTAGAGGTTAAGCAAAAGTTCTCTCTCTCTATTTTTTTCTTGGTTTTGGTCCCTTCAGGTCCAATCCACCACTCTCCCCTTCCGGACTATGCTTTCCAGGGGTTCGTCGGCGGAAAATCTGGATAATCGAGCTCGTAGCTCCCAGAAATTCCAAAAAGAAAACAAACAATTCAACAATCGATGCAATGCATAAATTGTCGGCTGTCAAACCAAGATCTGCTACTGGTGTTACATATAACCTTCACTTTCACTACTGACAGTTCCCATGGCACGCCCATCTATTTCCTGCCATTTGAGAACTACCTCGTGCTCACCACCAAACAGGATACCATCAGCTTATAGGAATCTTCGCTCACAGCGCTTAGATCCAGAAGAAAGATGCCGTCTATTTATCGTTAATCCCATTGATCCTTATGGTAAATCGCAGATTTTATTTTACTTACAAAAACTTATGTTCAGATTTCAATGAAATTAGTATCAACGAAGAAAAAACAATTCTGAACATTTTGGCTAATTAAAATCCGACCTTTAGAGCTTATCATAGGAGTAATTAATAAAATTAATTAGGAAAAATATGCTATGTGATTGACATGTGCCAACGCCGCCGAAAGGTTAGGATGCGCCCGAAAAGTTTATCGAATACGGTATATACTCTTTGTTTGACCTCCGAACAGTGCGGACGTGCGTAGAGGACTACAAAGTTCTTCCCGGAGTGGCAGCTAGAGGTGTCGTACGAACGTTTTTTACCTTCGGGGATCAAGGAAAGATTCACGCTAAATTGACGGTATCTTTCTTCTGGATCTAAGCGCTGTGAGCGAAGATCCCTATAAGCTGATGGTATCCTGTTTGGTGGTGAACACGAGGTATTTCTCAAATGGCGGGAAATAGATGGGCGTGCCATGGGAACTGTCAGTAGTGAAAGTGAAGGTTATACATCACACCAGTAGCAGATCTTGGTTTGACAGTCGACAATTTATGCATTGCATCGAACGTTGAATTTGTTTTCTTTTGGAATTTCTGGGAGCTACGAGCTCGATTATCTAGATTTTCCGCCGACGAAGCCCTGGAAAGCATAGACCGGAAGGGGGAGAGTGGTGGATTGGACCTGAAGGGACCAAAACCAAGAAAAAAAATAGAAATAGAAATAGAATAGAATACGGTGTATGGGGACATAAAATTGATGCCAGTCCAATACGTTTTTCGGTTACAAGATCCAATGAGTGATAATAAATATCCGCAATAATTAAAAAACTTGTTTTTTCCAAGTGTTTTTAAGTGAACAATTTGACGACAATAATATGTATCAATATTTACGTTAGTTTGACAGGTTAGGTGACAGAAACTTTCCATGTTTATCCTTAAATTATGTGCTACTTGACCTCGTTATAATTTTTTTCAGTGACTGTTTTGCCTTTTCCATGAAATATTTTTTTTTGTGATATGATAAAGGTGGTTTAGAGTTTTTATTAGTAAATAAACATAACAATTTAAAACCAATAAGTTGTTTAAAGATGCTTGTACAGTAGATTTTTGCGTATGATTTGTATTGTTTTTACGCAGTGTTGCCAAATATAAATACTACGGTAGTCAAATTACCTTAAGCACTCATTTGAGTTTTGTGGTATTGGTAGAACTACCTTAAATATTTGTTACATATTGTGATAGTGTTTCTTAGTGGCTTGTGATATTATTTTAACTTGATTTTCTAAAAATAAATAAAATTAATTTACAAAATACCACAAAAGAAAGGTTAGAAGTATATTTTTATTTGTTTGCTCTCTTTGTCATTGTATATAGTTTTCTTTGTGAATCAATGCGATCCGTCCAATTGGATTCGATTTTTATGATGTACCAGAGACAAGAATGAGACGAGTAACTGGTCCTAACAATTTGTCCATTGTATTTATCTTTTTCTGGTTTAACGCAAGTTCCAATAAATATGTCTTTGTCTTTCATCATGGCAGGCTATCGTAGATGGAGCAATCATCGCTTTGCCCTGGTTGCCAAGTTGTTTACAATTTCTGCATGTAAACTTTAATGTCCTTTTTGGCTCACATCTAATTAAGAGAAAGAAAATATACCATGAATCGAATATTTTTAACTTGACAACGTTGCCGCAGGCAGTCACGCCGAAATGTTATTCGATATTTGTGTTTGATATTTTTCAATGGCTGATTTGTTTGGACAGTTTGTTTACATTTTCTGTGATTTGTTGTGTGTTTCGTGGTTTTTTACCTTTAATTGGACTTTGAATATTGACTTTTATTAGTGATCACAGTGTATATATTAAATTTGTGCTTTTCAACAGATAATTTAAGGTAATATTGACATGGTTATCTGTAAGAAAAATCTTTATAAAAACCAAATAAATGACATTTTTAATAAGGTGTGTGTAATTATTGAACTAAACCCCAATATTTTATATTAATAGGAAACAAAAACAAGTACCTAACATTAAGGGCAAAAATATCACAGCTATATAATTTGAATTTGGCGGGCAAACGATAAAGTCGACTCACGCGCCATCTGCGTTTGCCTTCCTTGAAGACAGACAAGGAAGGCCCAGCAGTTATCTCTCTGGATGTACCACAAATTATCAGAATACCCAGATGCGAAAGTGCGGCGAAATACGCTTACTTGTTTCTATGACCTTGAGAAAGAATAAATGGAAAATCTGCACCAATGCATGGATCGTAATATTTATAATTTGTAAAAGGTTAAACCGCACCAAGACGCTAAGGAGAGATATACTTTTGTAGTAATTAATTATGCAGCTTTTTTATGGGAAGAAAACGGGACAAAAGAATTATACACTAATTAAAAATTTAAATATTTCTTTATTAAAAAATATTTCAGTTTCAAAATTTTACCCATGTTTTGAAAGGTAAAATATTGTTAGTAAATGTCACGTTTAGATCAATTTGTAATAAATAGTTATTTATTAGATAAGTGAGTTATATTCTTAGACTATTCACAACAGACCAAACATTACTTGTTTTTTCAATGCTAAAATGCCGTTTGTTTTGTTGCCATGATTAAAATACTAAACATGAAAACACAAACGTGTGTGACAAAGAAAACAAATCAAAATAATTTGCCTTTGTTTACAAATACCTTTGTGTTGGCAACACTGTAAATAATATAATGACGAAGTGCATTTCGATTGCCAGAGGTGTGCCATTCTAAGGCAATAATAAAATAAGCAAAAATAACACCAAATAAAATTGTTTTAGATAAACTTATAAAACTTATCTAAATAAGCTTTGGGTATGTATAATTTTACGTTTTATAACATGGATATAAAAATATACCTCACATTCTCAAAAAAAAACTTCATTTTGTTTATAAGAATGTGGGGTTACTGATTATTTATGACATAGACATTGATGATTGTCTTATGTATTTATTTTTTAAATAGAAACTTCTTTTAAAGCCCAATTGGTCATTTAGATGACGTAAAGAAACATGAGCGAAAATTATCCCAGACATCGCCTAACCCTTTTTATACTGATAAATCCCCTTTTATATGTGTTTATTTTTTATTTTAAATAAAGAAATAAACATTTAAAAAATAAATAAAATATAGAATAAAAACTGGATAGGTAGCTTAATTTAAAAGATTGTATCACTAAAAACGTATATTCCTAATTTTTTGGACGCCATTTTATTTTGCTTGCTAGTTTATGGCATTTTTTTGTGCTTGCAATGAAAAATATGAACCAAGAAATTTTAGTTAGTAACTAACTAGACATGGTAAATTCAGAATATTTAAAATAATAGATTGAAAATCATGATCTTTTTATTTCAAATTATTATGGTATTAAAAGTATTCTAATCTATTAATCATACAAAATAATATGCATTCCTTTAAAAAGACTTGATGTTTTACCAACCCTTACATTCAGTTGCGCATTCGCCATTCTACACATACTTTACTTATAAATGAACTAACTAATTATGTTAATACCCGATTTGCACTAACCAGTTCGTGATTTATAAAAGTCAAAGCACTTTAGGCGCTCAGGTTTCGGTACGCTCAAGGACCGATCAAATATCTTAGATGGTATTTAAACATCATTCAAGGTAATTCTTTTAAAATGCATGTAAATTATTTGATCTGTCCGTGAGAGTACCGAGACCTAAGCGCCTTGTGTGCTTTAACCTTTAGCGAACAAGCATTCAATTTTTTTATTATTACTGGACACAAATATACTTTACTTTCATTACATTTATGAGATAATTATTTTAAAAATTGTTTACGCTATCCAAATTTGCCATTTTAGATTTTGGGTAATATTTGTGATATGCACTTAGTTTTTGACTGAATTTAAGCATTTACAAAACAACACAAAGGTTATCTCATCTATATCTCATAAAGAAATAAATACTAACAAACTACGCCAGCAACGATGCGACGCCAATGAATTGCAAAACAAACATATGTTTACCTACTTGTGAAATGACATTGGGGTTTAAAAAGTCTATTTTTTTGCATACTTGGCATTCACGAACCATATTGTCGGTAATATTGTTCAATAATTTACACAAAAACACTATAAGACACATAGAAAACTGAGAAAATCACCAAAACAACTATTTTCACAAGGCAACGCTGCAACTAATGGTGCATGAGAAGTGATAAAAATGCTATGAGACTAGCCAATCCGAGCCCGCTTGGAGACTATGGCCCGTAGCAACGTTGTCGGGTTGTTTAGTTAATTTTCCGTGATTTAAAACAAAAAGAAAAACCTGTAAATAATTAAATATAATGATAATTTAATATGAACATAATAATAACTATAGAATTCTGATATCAAAATCACCTTAAAGTTTAGACGATATTCTTATATATATAGTATTACCAGTAAAAATTGTATTAACAAATAAATGCAAGCATGGCAAAAGCCAAGACTTAAATATAAAATAGCAAAAGTGGCACTAGCGCTTGCCCTATGACTTACGCAAAATTATCTTGAAAGCAAATAGTCCAGTCAAATCGGAGAAATTTTTAATGTCTGATCGTAATCAAATGTAAACAAGTTTCGTCTCCTGTAAAGGATAAAAGGTCATTGGTTATATTACATATAAGTCACGCAAGAAAAGTTTAACTCTCGAGCCCGAAGGGCGAGAGAGGTAATTTTCTTAAGTGACTTATATGTAATAACTCACGTGTCTAATACAAAATTTTATCCAACACTTTCGTATAAATCGTTTTTAATATTGAAAATAATTTGAAAACGTCATCCATTATTTGTTACTTGTCATTGTCAACACCAGCAACAAAATTTTGTATTTTTTCGAAAGCAAGCTTGTTTGGTTGTAATGCATTTTGTTGGTAACTACGGGTTTGTTTAGTAAACAACTTTGTAGACAAACATAAAAATGCTTTGCAGAAATGGAAAATTGTGAAGTTCCTGCGGAAATTTTGGAAGAAGCTGCGGTAGCGACATGCAGTTTAATTCCAGAGAAGTCAAAACTAACGTACAATAAAGAATTTGAAGATTTTGAAGCATGGAGGAAAAGGCGAGGGAGTTGGTACTATAAATGAAGATGTTATTATGGCTTACTTTCTGTTTTTATCGAAAAAGTTGCTCCCTCATCAATGTGGACCAAGTATTCAATGATAAAAACGACCTTAAAGTATATAAGAACGTGGATATAGGGAGGTATGGAAAAGTTGTCGCTTATTTGAAGAGCAATTCAAGAAATTTCAAACCGAAAAAGGCAAAAATTCTGGAGAGGCAATACATCGAAAAATTTTTGGCTGAGGCACCTGACGACGAGCACTTAATGTCAAAGGTATGAATTTACTTTAGTTTCTGGTATTAAATATTTATCTGTTCAGTTTTTATAGGTTGCATTGATATTGGGAATCGCTGGTGCATGCCGTTGTGACGAACTAACTCGCTTAAGTATTGAAGATATAGTAGATAAAGGCCAGTACATATATGTTTCTATACCTGATACCAAGACGAACAAATCGAGAAGCTTTACAATTTTAAAAGAAGGATTTTTGGTAAATGTGCTTGAATTATTTAGAAAATATGTGTCCCTAAGGCCAGAGAACACGCCTCACAAAGATTTTTGTCAACTTTCAAAAGGCAAATGCACTAGGCAATGCGTGGGAATAAATAAAATTTCGAAAATTCCGAGAGTAGTTGCTCATTATTTGCAACTACCTGATGAAATCTTATATAGTGGTCACTAGCATGCGGCGTTCTTCAGCGACACTTCTAGTCAACGCTGGGGCCGATATCACCAACCTTAAACGCCATGGCGGGTGGAAGTCTTCTACCGTGGCAGAGGATATTTAGAAGATTGCATCTCTAACAAGTTTGAGATTGCAAGACGAATACTAGGGTGAAGAGCGCACCAAGGCAGAGTACTAGTGCTGAAAGACTTCCTGAAGAACACTCCGCACAATGTAACGTTGTCCAAGATAAATCTAATATAACAATTACTGTTAATATAAACACGAATAAATTGTAGTATAATATATTAGTTGTTTTTATGTTATTTTTAATTGTGAAATGTTGGAAGTAATAAAGAATTAGTATAAGTCACTAGTGAGCTAAAGTCTATAATTCACTAGTGAGCTAAAGGGTACTTTAGCTCACTAGTGACTTATAGTACACTTTATATCCTCAAAATCTGATCAATTATGTAGATATTATATGTAAGTGTTGGATAATAGTTATTTATTAGATAAGTGAGTTATATTACATATAAGACACGCAAGGAAAAGTTTAACTCTCGAGCCCGAAGGGCGAGAGGGTAACTTCTTCTTAAGTGACTTATATGTAATAACTCATCGTGTCTAATACAAAATTTTATCCAGCACTTTTCGTATCAAATCGTTTTTAATATCGAAAAATAATTTTGAAAACGTCATCCATTATTTGTTACTTGTCATTGTCAGCACCAGCAAGCTAAATTAGCTCACTAGTGAATTATAGACAATACAAAATTTTGTTGCTGGTGTTGACAATGAGCCAGAGTAACCGACAATGGATGACGTTCAAATTATTCGGCCTGTCAAAACGATTTATACGAAGTGTTGGATAAAGTTTTTGTATTGGGCTACGTGGTTAATGCATGTAAGTCGCAAGGAGAAAACTACGTGGCTAATTTAGCTCACTAGTGAATTATAGACAATACAAAATTTTGTTGCTGGTGTTGACAATGACAAGTAACAAATAATGGATGACGTTTTCAAATTATTTTCGATATTAAAAACGATTTATACGAAAGTGTTGGATAAAATTTTGTATTAGACACGTCAGTTATTACATATAAGTCACTTAAGAAAATTACCTCTCTCGCCCTTCGGGCTCGAGAGTTAAACTTTTCTTGCGTGTCTTATATGTAATATAACTTACTTATCTAATAAATAACTATTAACTGGTTGTAACAAACGATTCAACTAATGGGGGTGTAGAATGATTAACAAAAAAAAACGTTGTCTAAAAACTGATTATTTCATTAATTAAAGGTATTCCGTTTTACTAGCCTAATTGTTAATTAAAAAGTTTTGTGTAACTGGGGATTAAAACAGAATAATTGAAAGCAGAGTAACAAAAGTTTCTAAAGAAACTCCGGCGCAATATTTTAAAGCAGTGCAGATGTTGCCATAGTAATAGGAGTATGTTATTTTTTTAAATACTAAGAAAACACCTAATTTTTTTTATTTAAAATATAGCCTTTAAAATGGCAGTGCAGCTATCAATAAAAAAAAATATTTTCCTTTCTTTAGCCACATACCGATTAATCTTAATAACTTTATAAACATGTCTAAGTATTTTGTAAAAACTTTGTATTAATGTTTAATATTTTAAAAAAAAAAAATTAAGATTTATTTAATATTTACCTGATAAAATAGTTTTTTTTTTTTTGGAGGGTTCTCAGAATTGTCTGTATTTCTTGATGATAATGGCTTGAAAAATATTGTCGGCACGCTAGTGTTAAATAGACGTTTTATTACGGATGACGAGATAGAAATTAATTTATTTTTTAAATGATCTCCGCACAATTTATATTTCATCAGATTTTTTCCAAAAAATCCTCCCTTCCCACAGACTTAAGCCAGACCATGCGCTAAAAATATATTTTCATTATAGAAAAACCATCCAAATAATGCATTTTTATATTAAAAAGTATTATGGCTCCGTGAACATTAATGTGGCCGATATTATCTTTAGCCTGCACATCAGCATGTACGGACTAATTAAAAATGGCTTTATTATATAACATAATATTACATTTATATTTACCTCAAGTGGTCCTCTGGGTATCTAAAAGTGATTTTCCGCTCCCGGTACAGTTTAAATATACACATTTATATCCCATATTAAACGGTAAAAAAATTAAGAAGACACTATACTAACACTTTAATAATAAAAAAGAAATAAAAGTTCACAAACAGCTAAACACAATTAACTAACTTATGCTCACGTTCTATACCAACAAAAATATGGGTCTAACTGATGAGCATTTGGTCACGTACTAAATCGTGGGGTGTATATCCACCACGCAGTTGGAGGGACGATAGTGGTGAGAGATTTCAACGAACACGCTTAGTTTCGCATCTGGGAATTCTGATAATTTGTGGATGTACCATATTTATTACGTTAAGAAACACATTGCGACTGGTTAACCTGCTAAAGACTTTTTATTATTTTGTTTAGGTCTAGTTGGTAACAATCCTGATGACTATTTAACCACCCAAATATTAAAGTCTTTAGGGAGTCACCAGGACAATCCTTATTTACCCACTCTTCGTTGCGTTAGCAAGACCAAATTCAGTTTAATATATCCAACTGTTAAAAATGTTTATGATGCATATCTTGGTCTTCGAAGTGCTGGATGTTGTGTGTACGAGAAGGGGGTAAAGGCTGCACAAAAGTGGTTGCTGAAATATAGTTGGTATGTAAATAATTTTATGTTTTACCCATCTATTATTGATCTGTTATACCTTAGAAACGGAATATGTTATGGTAGCAATAATACCTGAAATCACACCATTATCATAATGCCCGCTTATAATGCCCTAATGCGCTAATATGGAAATTTTATTGCTTATCCAATTTTATTTCTCTCACAAGAAAGATCAAGTTTATACAAAAAATAATTTTTCTTTAAACAATACTAAAAATTAAACTTTATTTCCAAGATAAAAATTACAATTTTGAAATGTCCCGGAAAATGTAGCTGATCCCTCTATAGAATGGTCGGTGTTTTTTGTGATGGTAGCAGCGGTGGTAGCACTAACGCTATTTTGTATAGAAGAACAGTCCATTAATAAATTTTAATATTTGTTCTCCTTCCAAAACTTTAGACTTCTTCGGGACGTATCCTTTCGACTTAACTTTTAAAAAAGATATGAGACGATGGTATTGTGAAATGTCTATATTTTTAACACGCTTTTATTAGCTTGGGTTGTATCTGTCTATCTATCTATCTATCTATCTATGTAACGGAATCTTTGAGCCTAATTTTTACCAACTTCCAGCGATTCAATTTCTTTGAAAATTTGCACACGTATCAAGGACCGATGACAATGCAATAATTTAAAAACAGTATCCCGTTGTCCTGATTAGGACCGCCAGGATAAATAAATTCCTTTACAGATCCTCTGTGTCCTAATACTACTCTTGACAAAATGGCGAAGGATTTTTTAGTGAATAAACTGGAGCATTTATTTTTAAAAAACTAATTGATATATCGAACTAAAAAATGAAAAATAAATAATAGTTTAAAAAAACTAAAAAACACGCTTTTATATGCAACCGAACTAAAAATTAGAAAATAATTTTTCATTACAAAGAGTTTGTCACTTCAGAATAAAAGCGTGGGGTGCTTAATATATTAAATGTTATAATTATTCTATTTGCAAATATCTATGAGGGAAAAGTTATGAAAAAATAGTAAAATGCACCCCACGCTTTTTACTCTGAAGTGACAAACTCTTTGTTATGAAAAATTATTTTCTAATTTTTAGTTCGGTTGCATATAAAAGCGTGTTTTTTAGTTTTTTAAACTATTATTTATTATAGACCATCAACGTAGACCTTAGGGTGGAATACTTGGTCCAGAGAGAGTTCGGACTGTATTTTTCCGACTAAAAATAATACAGTTTGTTAAACATATGTATTAAAATAAAATCAATAACTTACCAGTTCCTGAAAATATGCCATTAAAACGGTTTCGGTTATTTGAAGAATTGCGTTCGCATCTTTCCAAATACCAAATATGCCATACTCCCGATCATACTGTTGCCTTGATTTAACTGGCAAAAGATTTTCGGTCGCTTTTATGGCCTTTTCTCTTATATTTTGTGGAATTTCTTCCATTTTGAGCAAATCGTTAAATAAAAAATGCCAACTGACTAACTGATAGAAACATCAAAGTCAAACTTAACACCAGTCACAGGTACAGGTGCAACTTATTTTTATATTGCGAATAAATAATGTAATTAGTCATTGAAAAACTCCTTTTGGGTAAAACATAAAGCATTGTATGCACCACGGGCTTTACTGGACTATAATGCCCATCAGGTCGAAATCTAGCCCTCGGGCTATTTCGACCTTCAGGGCATTATAGTCCTAGTAACGTCCTTGATACATAAATAGCTATTTCTTTTAACGCCTTTAAACATGGCATTTATGAACGTACTTCGTAATGTTTAAGTTTCAGTTCATTGTTTTACTTTTAGACGACGGCAGTAAAAAGTATTATTGGCCGCAACCTACGCAATGCAAAAGCAATAATATTCGTTAAATTGTAAATAAATAAGTAAATATAAACAATAATAATAAGTAGTTTAGTAGTTAGAAAATAATGGATGCATACTTACATGCGAACGGAAATTTCCCCAAACGTTTGGGATAAAATCGTTATTTGTAGGGGCGAAATAATAAATGATGGTTTTTTCGGTTCGAAACGTCGCTTAAATGTAGAGTGTGATATGTCGTTGGATTTAGAATTAAAATACAGTATTTAGTTGAAAACCAAATATTCCGCCTATTTAAAAAAATTAAGTTGATGATGGCGGCCCAAAGAGGAGACATCGATAATCTTAAATTTATTGACATCATTTTATAAAAACAGAAAAAGTGGCAATGATAAGGTGTGGTGTGTTTTATAATATCTCTTCAAAGGAACTGAGAAAAAAAACTTTTGCAAAATTTCGTTTATTTCCGGAACGACTTCAAACTTCTAAAACGAAATTTAGTTAAGCATAAAAATTAGTGATCGGCCAATACCAAATAAATATCGGTGTATCGGCATGTCGGTAAAGTTTGCCGATAATGGGTATCGGAAAAATCTTGCCGATAAATATCGGTGTATTTAAGATAAACTATTTTATTTATTTGTAAGTAAAAACCTCTGATTGCACAAGAAAATTAAAAAGGGTTTTGAAATCCTGAATAAATTCTTCACAAAAATTGGCCATGGTTTTTAGAAAAAAAAATTGTTTTATGTTAATTTGAAAAATGAATAAAAAGGCGCTTTTGTGGTTTTAGGATAATTAGGCGCTAAATTGAAAATATCGAAAAAACAAGTAATGTTAAATATGCATTTTACAGTTCAATATGCCTACAAAAACCCCACTGTTTCGATTTAATCCATCAAGCCATTTTTCTTTTGTTTTCAAAAAAGAAAAATAAATCTCACATATTTCCTAAACAAAAAGGTATACCTGATAATACTCGCTACAAGCAACCGTTTTTTGAGATTTTTAAGAATAAGGCATTTGGTCCAAGGAGTCTATGGTAGCGTTTTGTACAGACCATTTAGAGAAACCCTGTATAGCACTCTTAAGTCTTACCTTTTTTAGCCAATGGAAAGCTGATAGAACCAAAAGAACCAGAGCCATAGCCCATTCAAAATGTTACTGTAGAATTTCTCCATGTTGGGAAAAAATGGCGTATTACTTTTTAACAACTGGAAATGTATCCAGGAGTGCATGGGGTAAAGTTCCAAATCAAGATGGTGGAATCTATGTAAGGTATGTTAGGGCGTTTTTAGACCACCTTGGGGTAAAATTTACCCTTTATGTGTTGTCACCAAACTAATTCCTCATGTGCAGTTTTCTTTACCAAGTGTTTGCCGGGACCCAGCAAACACTATTTCCCGGCAATGTACATTTTTATATTGGCATTGATGGTAAAGCATTGGCAATTGGTGGCAATATTATGCCAACATCTAACACGTATTAAAAAGTCAACCCTAAATAAACACTTAATTGCCAATAAATTTTACATGCAGGCGAATTGCCGGCAAGCATACAAAAATGGCGGCATACCAATCCTGATTAAATAAAGGATGCCTTTTGTTGCAGGCAATTAAATATTGGATTTTGAAGGTAAACCTTCAACGCATATTCATGCTTTTCAAACCATATTATTAACATTGGTATTTAACTAACATTAGAGAAATTTTTTTGATCTATTTTATTTAGAGTGGCAGCTAAACAACATTATTTTATGTTTTTTACCTAATTTAAAGGAAATGGCCTTTTCATAACATTTTATTGTTAAAAATCATGCAAATAAAAATTAGGTCAAACAAAATGTTTATTATGTATTTTGGAGCGAATAAAAATAAAATGATGGTAAAATTAGCTACGTTAATTTCGACCGAAGGTGACCGCTTTGTGCATTTGTTTTCTACGTGGTTTTCTAGCTTTTTAGTTTATTTTTAAAGAAAAGAGTTTTTTAATAGACATAATTAAGTGTATTCATTACCTAATAAGTGTGTGTTGTGTGATTAATTGGAGATGGCTAGTCGAGATGGCAAGATATTCAAGTAGACTGTTAGGAGCTGTAAACATTTTGTTTAAAACCTTATTAAAAGTGTTAATAAAAATATTATATATATTTAATAGTTTTTTTGGCATACCGATAGATGGCGTAATGGACAATAAACTACTACGTTTCTGTAATATCTTCGCTTTTTATCGCCTAAACCGTACCTATTAGACAAAAATAATTCGTGAGCGGTCTGCGGTAGGTGATCTCACTTAGCTTTGAAAGAAATATCTTCGGCTAGTGTAAAAATCTGCATCTCCAAGTTGGACAGTGTTCCGAGAGATGCTACTTTGCATTGCAAGGAAATTGCATGCAGTAAGGAGTTTTTTCCTATTTTAATTTTCAAATAAAATATCGCATCATTTTAGCTTTTAAAAAAGTATATGCGACAATTTTTGTCAATAAGACGTCAGCTTGCTGCTTGGGAGTATCTGCATTTGCCCACTTTCGTGTCTTTTTGTTATCTTTTTGCTAGTAACTTATTAATGATGGATGCCATCATTTTAAATGTATTTTTTTATCATAACTTATAAATGCCGTTGGCCATCACATTATCTGCAACACGTCACCTAATAACGGCTAATTGCCCACTTTCGCGTCTTTTTGATACCTTTTTGCCAATGCCTTGCCATTAAAGAGTGTTGGCAATGCCAGTGAATTAAATGTACAACGCCGGCAAAAAATGTTATATGGGGAGTTAATTCCGACTGCCGCCCTAAATACAAGTCTTATTGTTTGGGTGTTCTATTCTCTAACTCCAACCTTTTCTTAATTGTCACATTCTAAAAATTTTCTTGAATACAACACAAAAGCGTACGGAGTGAACGGTTCTTTCAATTTTATAGAAACGTCAAAAAAAATCCAATTTAACAGATTATCAAATACTTATCCCTGAGCGGGCAAGTTCTATAGACCAAAGACACATTTAATCTTGAGGGCGTCACATTTGAGAATAACCTTAACTGATATAAACACGTTATATCTATCTATCAAAATATAACTACAGAATTGCAATGTACAAAAACTGATATTAACTGAGATGTGGTGTCAAACAAACTTCAAAATATATTTTTATTTTTTTTTCGATAATATTTGATACGTCTTGAATATTGTGATAAAACCCGGTATGTAGGGGTTTTATCTAGGGCTGGCATAAACCGGAAAAAAACAAAACCGGTTAACCGGTTTTTAAAAAACCGGTTTCGGTTAAAACCGGTTAACCGAATATTTAAAAACCGGTATTAAAAACCGGTTTTTAAAACCAAAAACCGAAAACCGTTTTCAAAACCGAAAAAGACTTTTCTAAACCACAGTTAACAGAAAATCGGAAAGTAATTATTCTCTATTAATCGTTTTTGCGTTGATTACGGATTTGCCCATGAGCTGTGGTGTTAAGTGATAATCATTAATTCATCCTAGAATATTATTCAAAAGAAATTGGTTAAATATAAATAAGAATAAAAATATAACATCCCTGTTAATAAAATGCAAGATTCTAAAAGGTGATGTAAAAATTCCATACATACATACATAATTTATTTTTTCCTCTGTATTTAAAATCGGTATTCTATTTTCGGTGGTTTTTCTTGGTTTATTGGTTTATAAAAAAACAGAAAAGGAAAAGTGGTGATTTTTAAATTTTAATTTAGTGTATTATTATACTTTGTTGTATAAGTTGTAGTTTTTATATAAACCACAATCAACCCAAAACCTATTAATTGATATTCGAAGAACCGCTTTTCGATTTTGGTCCGATTATCCGAAAAAACGGTATTTGAAAACCGCTTTTTAAAACCGGTTTACCGATATTCGAAAACCGGTTTTCAAATACCAGTTAACCGGTATTCGAAACCGGTTTTCGAATTTCGGTTTTGGCCAAAACCGCGGTTTACCGAAAACCGGTTTCGGTTGCCAACCCTAGTTTTATCACAATATTCTAGTTTACCCTCTCTAAAGTTGTACCGTAGTTAGGAAGCCCCCTGTATACTTTTTGATTCATATTTTTAAAGATCTTTCGAAATTGGAGTTCTTTTTTACCAAAATACTTTGGAGAAGAATATTTCGAAGTGAAAGACACACCAAATCGCAAAAACAAAAAACTGTTCCCCATAATGTTTGATTTACCACTGGTTCCATATGGTCCTGATGATGATTCGTTTTGTTCAGAAGAACTACTTGATGAAACAGATTCAGAAGAGGAAGATTCAAGTGGTAAGCACTGTTATAAAAATTTAATAGATAAAGCTAGTACACTTGACTTGACAAAATATTTTTGATGAAACAGATTCAGAAGAGGAAGATTCAAGTGGTAAGCACTGTTATAAAAATTTAATAGATAAAGCTAGTACACTTGACTTGACAAAATATTTTTTGATATCTATTTATTTATTTGTCTCTCAGATAGTCAGATTGCTCTAAAAGCCTCTATACATGTTTTTTGTGAATTTGATCAAATTTTATTAACAAATCACAAATGCCAATGTATCTGCCTTTTTCTCTTAATTAGAGGCATCTGAGTTTTGCATAAAAATTGCAGTTTTGCTACTACTTTTTATAAAATAAAGATACTTTTTGCACAATTTGGGGTTTGTCGATAAATTGATCAAATTCACAAAAAATCTACAAATAGAGGATTCACTTTTTAAACTTTTTTTCTTCGATGTGGGACCTGACCAAAAAAAAAAATACTCTTTTTTTTTTGTTAATTCCAAAATAAAAATTTTCTCCGTTTGTTTAGGCCAATATCACCTGGTATTTATGTGATCCCCCGTCTAACTTTTTAGATTAACATAAAAATAAAAATCCTAGCTACACCCTTAATCTGGGGCCTACCCAATTGGGGGAAGTAGACTTCTAATTCATGATACAAAGATTACAAATAGGTAGGATCAACAGCGTTTTCAAATTGGTTCGCTTTGCGCATGACGTAGCATTGTTACTTTTTTCGGCGCGATATTTAAATTTAGGTCCTAGGAAAGCTTGCAATGTTTGTAAATTTCGGTCTTTTTTAAATATGAGGACGACTATGGAGAAATATCTTTTTAGAATAATATACTGTTAATCTAAGGATATAATATTTGATGTTAACTTGCTTAAAATGTTAATATGAGCATAAACAAAACTTACGTAATAAACCACTGTTTAAAGCACAGGAAAACAAATTATCTCATACCTAACTAGTTTTAAAGTCACAAAACTACCAAAAGCAAAGTAAACCGTTGCGCAGTGGACAGAGCTTTGATATTTGAAGCTAGAAGTCGCCGGTTCAATTCCCAGCGGGGAGACATATTTAGGTAGTAGTTATTTAAAAATAAAAGGTGCTGTGAAATGCATAACTGCATGTTTCAGTGCTTGGACAACGTTGACGGAACAGGGGGAACGATGGGTTAAACATCTAATAACCCGACACTCACGGTACTCTGGTATTTAGTCATATGCCTTCGTGGGATGTCAAAAGGATAAAAAACCAACTGTAAAAACACGAAAACAAACGTATGATTTCAACTTTTTTACAAATTTAGTCACAGTACACTGTAGTGCCCCAGGAGAATATTCCACCACAGTAAAGAAAATTATAAAATATTTTAATAATCAAAAATAAAAATAGAGTAAACATTTAATAAATAAAATAAATTAAATTTTATTAAAATTTTATTAGAAAAAAAAACTATTTATTTGGATAAAACAAAAATAAAAAAATATTATTTATTTGAATGAACAAAAAAAATGAATCAATGATTTATTTTTTTAGTACTAAAGGTGTTTCTTCAAAGACTAAGTTGCAAAGTAAATTAAAATTTGTCAAAAACATTTTTAAAATTAAAAAAATGTTTAAAAAAGTATACAAGATTAGGAAAAAAAGCTGCTTACTTGAAAATTTTCTATCAGTTATCCAAATAGGAAATAAAATTCACAGTCTTGTATTTACTTTTTACATTTCGACTGCTTTATTTAACCGATCACCGGAAACTGGAACAGGCAAACAGAGTTTGGGTGCAAGACCCCTTCTTCTGGTACGAGGTCAAATAATCACGCGATTTGGTGCCGTGTAGAAAACACCGTGTACAAAACTAGCCACCTGCGGGTTGTGCACGCGGTACTACATGGAAAATTACCAGAAAACAAGGTCAAATTTTCGCTCGGTACCAAAGTAACCTTGCACGTGTTCTTTGGACGAAACAAAGAACTAGGACAATATAAAAACACCTCGAAAATCTTTTGAGTGGCTCTATATATTTTTTTAATCAAGTGTTATTGTGAAATCAGAGTGTCTTATTGCCTAAATATCACAAATTTGAATATATATTTTCTAAAGAACAATAAGTACAAATAAATTAAGGCTCCCTTTCGAAATTGTCTACGAAGACTTAAGCTCCCTTTCGAAATTTCTACAAAGCTTTAAGCTTTTAAATAACTGAACCCATTTTGAAATTCTGTATCCGCTTCTTAGGAAAGAAAGTCAACAAAAAAATAAATAAATAAAAATGGGGTTAAATTTGGAGTGGCGCTACACTATGTCAGAGACGGTGGTCACGTGATAAACGTCATGCGCAAGATCCTACCGGTTGTATTTGTTGTATCATGCTTTTGATGTGCCACTGATATTTAAAGACAAACTTGCCGAAAATGAAAATACACAATGGCCCCACAACATGCAGTCTTTGCGGGGAAGAGAAGAAAACAGCCTCACCCATCTTGGCTGAGATAACTGCTGGACCACACTACCCGTTTTGACTATTCTGGTTAGTTCTGATTAGCTAAATTTAATTCTGTTTTTGGTAGTTTTTTTTTAATTCCATGAAAGGAATTTTGGTATACAGATGTTTGAACAAGCCTTTAATTATTATAAGAACAAAACTAACCTTAACTAGCCAGAACTGACCAGAGTTACATCGTGTTTTTTAGACGAAATCGGTCATAAGTGTAGGACCATAAAACGGAAAATTATTATTAAGCGTTTTCGGTCTTAGAGCCTTAAAAATACTCAATTTTTTAGATGCAAATGATAATACAAAGGAAAAGACTGTCAAATCAAGTGAAACTGGCGATTGTAAGAAAAGTAATGAGCCTTCAACTCAGATTAGTAAAACTGACAATAACAATAAAACGGAAAGTAGACCAAATGCACATGTAAGCCCCAAAAATTATGTGCGACCTAATGTAAAGTCAGAGGTTAATATGTTTTTTCCCACTTTTGGCAAGAAATCTTAGTTAAGTCGTATTTTATTTTGGTTAATCTGTTTTTTAGGATTTAATAATAGGATTAAAATACAAGCACAGTTGTTTAATATCTCAGAAACCGAATAACAGTATTTATATTGAGGTAAAAATATTGTGTCCATTTTGTTGAAAATAAGATTCATCTCATCTTCACAGTTTGATTATTTAAATATGTAAGTGGATCTCTTATTAAGGATTTTTTTGGTACATACATGGTACACCACCAAGGGCTAAACAGGGCCGCATTTGTAGCATTTCTCAAACATAAAAAAGTTTCATTGTCATTTTGAGTATTTTCTCCCACAGAATCCTTAACACTCTTTACAAAAATATTTCATAAGAGATACGAAGATTATAAAAAATATATTTTAAAAGTTTTTATAATAGCACATATAGACCGCTGTGAAAATATATAATTATTCTGTTTCAGTGATATTGCAAATGGGCTTTTTAAATACGCTTTATGTATTATATTCTATATTTTTGTTACTTATTGTTATTAATAAACTGTTTGTTATAGTTCTTGTTAAAAAATACAAGTTTCTATTAAATCAGTAAGTGTTTTACTAAAATGGCGATTAGATGAGGATCGTTTAAGATATTAATAAAAACCAAATTAATTTAAAACTTTTTGTCATACTATTAGCTTATGAACAAGCCCTTAGATTTATACTACACAACAAAAAACATCCTGCATAAGAGTGCATTATACAGGGTCGCCATTTATATTTTTTCCCATTTTAATCGCGAATATCTTTAAAACAAATAGAGTTATCAAGATGCGGTTTTCGCAAAAAGTCTTACAGCCAATTTCACAATATTTGGTGAACACTAACCATAGGTTTCTTACCATAGAAACAACGAAATACCGAAATGTGATTGGTACAGAGAAAATAGTTAATCCAAAAGTGATGGTAACCATATATTGTGATCCTGGGCATTGGATTTTTTTATCATATCTTTTCATTTGGTTATGACGTTCCTTGAGCACAAATCAATATGGCCGATTTTCTGATATTTCAGGGCAACTTCGTTATTTTCAGTGTTGCCAGGTGGGCGACGATAAAAATCCCCCGCGTGGTTAAAAAAAAATCCTTTTGTTGGGATACTTTAGAAAAAATCCCTGTGATCTAAAGTCATTTTTAAAGACCGCCTTTTGATTGACAAAAAATGTATTTTCTACGCCAAAGAAATTGAAAACCAAAAAAAAAAGGTTTACGTAAAAATCGAGAATCTTACGTAAAAATGTAAGTAAAAGTAATGGTACGTTTACATCTGACATTTATTGCATGATATTTATGTCAAATAGAAATTCTGGCTAATGTAAACGGTCAAAAAGTATGTTCGACAAAAATTTTTGATTGTTTACACTAGCCAAAATTTCTATCTGAATATAGCCAAATTCAACGTTAAGGGCATTATATGGCGATCAGGGTAGAGACTACTAAATCGTAAAAAATCCCTTTTTTACTTTAAAACATTCCTTTTTCCCTTATGTCATCAAGAATCCCCGAAAAAAAGGGAAAATCCCCTGTATCTGGCAACACTGGTTATTTTAATTGAAACACAAAACATGTCTATTTTTCTTCAATCTTAAAATTTAAACTGACTCTTTGTTTGACCTCCGGACAGTGCGAACTTTCGTAGGGGACTACAAAGTTCTTTCCGGGAGTGGCGGTTAGAGGTGCCGTACGATCGTTTTTAGCTTCGCGGATCAAGGAAAGATTCACGCTAAATTGACGGCATCTTTCTTCTGGAGCTAAGCGCTGTGAGCGAAGATTCCTATAAGCTGATAGTATTTTGTTTGGTAGTGAACACGAGGTATTTCTCAAATGGCTGGAATTAGATGGGCGTGCCATGGGAACTGTCAGTGGTGAAAGTAAAGGTTATACGTAACACCAGTAGCAGTTCTTGGTTTGACAGCTGACAATTTATGCATTGCATCGATTGTAGAATTTTTTTCTTTTTGGAATTTCTGGGGGCTACGAGCTCGATTATCCAGATTTTCCGCCGACGAAGCCCTGGAAAGCATATTCCGGAAGGGGCAGAGCTGATGGATTGGACCTGAAGGGACCAAAACCAAGAAAAAAATAGAATAGAATAGAATAAAATTTAATCTTTCCCCTTTAAAAACATGTAATATAAGCTATGGTTATTTAAAAAAATAATGGATTTATTATTCTTTAAAAAGTTGACTGCAAGGCAATTAAGGGTTTGAATAAAAATTTGCTACATACAATGTTACAGAAAAAAAAACGGTGTAAAAGCTATAGGTTATTTACAATATTAACAGGAGTTTTAATAAAAGTAATCTAGCCTAAGGCAACTCTTATTTTGTGAATAATGTATAGCTTTGTAAAGTAATGAAAAAATTAATTAATTCACAAATTCTTAAGTACTTAGAAAAACTCAAAATTTTGCATGACAGACAGTATGGATTTCGCCACAAAAGATCTACAGCAGATCTTCTTTCCTTCGTATCACACTGCTGGAATAAGCCTCTTGAGTTTCTAGGTGAGTCCCAGATCGTTGCTCTTTATATATCCAAAGCTTTTGACCAGGTCTAACATGCCGCACTTCTTAATAAACTTCACTCCCATGGTCTTTCAACTTAACTCTGTACTTGGCTCTCTCATTATCTGTCTGATCGACGTATATCAGTTATTGTGGACGGCCATTCATCAAGCTTTCAGCAAGTAAGCATTCTTGATTCTATTCAAAGAAGAGCTATTCGTCTCATTAATGACCCTTTACTTACAGAAAGGCTTCCCTCTCTTGCCCATCGTCGGGCTGTGGGGGATTTATCGCTTTTTATAGGTACTTCCATGGCTTCTGCTCTGAAGAATTGTCCAGTATAGTTCCTCCACTCACGGTTCCCAACAGAGAAACTCGTGGTTCCGCGCGTATGCATCCCTATACGGTCCAACTGGATAGGCCCCGAACTTCTCACTTTGCTCGTTCATTTATCCCTAGAGTTTTTAGAATGTGGATCCTGCTGCCTGTGCAAGTCTTTCCTTCCACCCCAAATCTTCAAGTATTTAAGTCCCGTGTCAACAAACTCCCTCTTACCTCGCTTAAGACACCCACGGTACGTTAGTATTTAGGCTTTAAGCCTTCGTGGTTTGTCCAAAGATAAAAAAAAGCTTTGTTTCCATATTTTTTTTTGGGAGCCTTTATGTAGCAATCAATTTTTTAAAGAGCAATAAATCCGTAATATTTTCAAATAACCATAGCTTAAGTTAAATTAGGAAAAATATTGAATTTTAAAAGGAAAAATATATAGGGTGTTCCATTTTAAATAACAATTTTGCCCGTTATCAAAAAATCGCTCATTTTGCTTTTCTGCTTATGGAATGTCACTACACTAAGGCTAAGATATATAAAAAAATCTAAGGCTTTTTTCGAAAACCGCAACATTTTAAAGATATTTGCCATCAAAATGGATTAAAACATAGACAGCCACACTGTATAAAATCATTAGTAAAGTACATTGGTTATTATTGTGATTTAAAAAAAAAATCAATGTTTATACATACACTTTTATTTTTATCTTAAAAACAAAGACCAAAACAATATTATGTAAAATGTCTAAAATCTTCAAAATATGATTTAAAACTAACCTAGGAGACCACCCAAAGGATTGGAGTTACTTTTTTGTTTGTTTCCCAACAACCCTAAGGACCTGCATTTGTATTTTGACCTGCGTTTGTATTTTGTTGTTTATTTCCTTCATTTAACCCACCATTCAACCCCGTAACGACTTGCCCTATACCCCCTGAACCCAACAATCCTTTCGAAATTCCACTAACATCCAAAGCCTTCAAAAATTGACAAGTACTACTCTTTAGTCTTTCTCCTAAGTTCGTCCAGAGCGCCATCTCACAAAACTTAAATTTATTCGCTAAAACTGGCTGAGGTTTTACTTGAATAAAGTTGTTATCCCCGGCATTAAAAGGAGGAACTTTTTTGTTGTTGATGTTGATTTCGCCGTGTCTTGCGAAGTCTGCGATCATCCGAGTAAAAACGTTTCGAACTTTGATGTCATCTTCAGTGGGTTCGTCGGCTGGTAATGGGTTTCCTTCGAAATCTTGGGCGTCAAAGAGATAGGCTAGTTCGTCTCCATGACCAACTGTGTTATTGCTGGAGACATCTATAAAAAAAATGTAATTTAATGTTGTTTTACAAAGTGCCCAGAGTATAGATGCCATTTTTTTGTTGGCTGTTTAATTAAATGTAAGTTATTAAAGGATGTCATCTTTTTGCCAACGGTGACATTTTGATCAAACCTTACCCATTGAAACATTTCCAACGATGGGCAATCCTTGCAAAAAATTAAATCCTTTTTTCATGTTTCCAGAATGCTCAAAAGTGTATAAAAGGTATTCGCGCCTTTCCAAAACTGAGCAGTTAGAAAAGCCGGTACGTTAAATAGGGCATCGGCTAAAAAAAATGTACGTCTATTTTAATAAAAATATAGAGGATGTTTTAAAATTTAGTATAAATATTTTTTTAAGTCATTTTTTTAATGCACCTTCTCCAAACTACACCCAACGTAAGCTGCGCCCTCTACAACAAAAAAGACCAAAACAAAATGACAAATACGATGTTGTTACATGACAAGATCGTTTGACTAGGTAAGGTTGCCTCGTAAGCCTTGCAATATGGCGGACCATACGTCACATATATATTTTGCTCATTATTTAATGAAGTTTTTAACAGTGTAGTTTGTGTTTTTGTCAATATTAAAGAAATACTTTTAAATACTGTTAATTCCAGTTATTACCGTAACTTCTTTATATCCTATTAATAAATTATTTAACAATTATTATTCTAGCTGATTTTTAAATATTGTATATCGCGCTCTTTCGCCCTCTTGGCATTATCCGTCTAAACATCCTTGTTTGCTATGTAGGAACCAGCAGTGCGGTACATATGTGACGTAATGAGGCAACCTTACCTAGTTAAACGATCTTGGTTACATGATACAACCACACAACGAATACAAAAGGTAGGATCTTGCGCATGACGTTTACCACGTGACCTCCGCCTCTGACGTAGTAATGTGACTAAAACAAGGTTGTCTATCCTCTTTGGACTAAAAATGTAAACAAAGTTAAAACTATATGTTTGTTTTGGTGTTTTTAACTGTTTGTTTGGCGTTTTACTTTGCTTTTTAGCAGTTTTGAGACTTTAAACTAGTTAAAATATATAGATAATTTGTTTTAAAATGCTTTAAACAAGGGTTTATTACATACCTTCCGTTTAAGCTTATAATAACATTTTAAGCTAGTTAACATCAAATATTATATTCTTAGATTAACAGTAATGTTATATGCAAAAAATTACCTGTAGCTTCAGAGATTTTATTCAGACCCTCATTTACATCTTTCGTTTTGGTCTTTAGATAATTTTCAAAATTCAACGGTAAAACATTTCCCAACCCTCCTAGCGTATTTCCCGCCTGGGCTGCAATGGAGATGTTGCCAATTTTACCGATATTTCCAAGTTTTCCACTCAGTCTAGATATAACGGGTGTGTCATGAAGAGTTTGAACCAATACTTGATCGATGAAATTTGGGACTGATGATAGTTGTTTAAGTATATCTTCTTTATAAACACCTAAAATAATTATAATAATTTAATTTATATAACAATTGCATAAAGTAAAACTTTTGTTTTAAGAATGGGAGCTTTAATTAGTTCTAGTAAGCAGCACGGGCCCTCATTTGATTGCGGCAATCCCACGAGTAAAAAAAAGATACTTTGGGCATGTGTTACAAACTACTTTTTTACAACTGTTTTAATTTTATTATCTGACTCATCCAAACTCATTATTATTTTAAATTTTCAATAATCCATGCTGATATTATAAAGAGGTAAAGTTTGTAACTTTGTTTGTTTGTTTGTTTGTAGCCACTAATCTTCGGAAATACGGAACCAATCATAGAAACTCTTTCACAATCTAAGAAGCTACTAAATTTTAGATATTAACGCTCAACGAGAGTGGGCGGGGGTCGGCTATCTTGGATAAACTATCACTTTGTAAGGGCTAATCTTCGGAAATACTAAACTGATTATAAAAATTCTTTCACAATTAGAAGTTATTCTATTCAGGAGTTCTATAGGCCAGGGGTGGCCAACTAGTTTAGGCCCAAGATCGACTTTTTAGTGACGACACCCAGTGCGATTAACCAATTTCATAATCGGCGAAAAAAAATTTTGAAGAGCAAAAAAAAGTCCCCACCTCATTTTTTCAAAACCACAATCATTCGTAACTACCTTTCTGCCCTTTCTCCGACATTCCGCCATTTATTTTTACATGCGTTGCGCCCTGGTGTCTTGCACCACCCGGTAGGCACGGCCCTGGTTCTAGGTATTTATATTTTTGACCTTACTACGATCGACTCGACTTATAGTCGCGATCGACCAGTCGATCGCGATCGACCGGTTGGCCACCCCTGCTATAGGCTATATTTTATAATGATTAAACTAAAATTTCGGAGAAAAATAATGACATATGTATTAGTCTATACTCTATACTAATATTATAAAGAGGTTATGCATGCGGGTACGCACCGGTGGTGATCTCTGCGATGCAGCTTTTTTAAATAAAAATAGATAAAAAAGCAACGTTACCTATTTTTAGTAGATTTTTTTTCTTTGATATTTGTTTATACTAATATTATAAATAAAGAGGTAGAGTTTGTAACTTGGATTGTTTGTGAGAGCTAATTTTAGGAAATACTGAACCGATCACAGTGGCGTAGCTACAATGGGGCCAAGTGGGGCAGTGCCCCGGGGTCCCCAAGCTCAGTGGGGCCTCCTTGGAGTTAAGAGGGGCTCCCAGGGTTAGTACCAAAATAATAAAAATAAATGCGGTGGATAATGAACGTAAAGACCTTTTTTTGCTCTCAAATAATTTTAGCGTGGCCAGTGTAAAAATATTTAAATAAAGTTGTTTTTATTACCAGAGTTCCTTTTTTTTCTTCTTGCTCCTTGATATTTGCAATTTTTTTGGTGCCCTGCTTTACTTTTTTGCCCCGGGGCCCCTGCTAACCTAGCTACGTCACTGAACCGATCATGAAAATTCTTTCACAATTAGAAAGCTGCACTATTCAGAAATGCTATAGGCTAGAGAAAAATAATATAATTAACGGCCAACGAAGTGGTCACGGGTAGGCTAGATTTTATTTAAATTTATTTGCAAACTGATAAATTTTAAATTTAGGGACACTTAAACTAAAAGAAATAAAGGCGAAATTTATTGATACTTTTTAATAAATGTAGCGGACCATCCCACAAATCAAAATAGTACAATGAAACCTCTCCTTGCGCAAGATCGTTTAACTACGTAAGGGTAACATATGTACCGCACTGCTGGTTCCTTATTGGCGCCAACATAGCAACAAGGATGTCTAGACGGATAATGCTATGAGGGCGAAAAAGCGCGATATACAATATTTAAAAATCAGCTAGAATAAAATTGATCATATTTTTGATCATATTTTTATGAAAAGTCACAAACGATTTCAAAATAATTTGGTTATATTAAACAACTCTCTTTCAGATCACCATTCGTTATTATATAATATAGTTTTAGATAATAAATTGGATCATGTAGATAAAAAAGTAAATAGGACAGTTAAATGTATAGACTATAAAAAAATTTCAGAACTTCTAAAAAGTGAAACTTGGGAGAGTGTTCTGTCAAATGAGGATCACAATATTGCCTCTGAAACATTTATAAATATACTACAACGACATATAAATGCTGCAACAGATACTAAAACCATACCCAACAAAAAGACGCTTCTTAAACCATGGATTACAGCTGGTCTCTTGGCTTCTATTAGGAATAGAGACAGGTTACACAAAGCCTGTGTTGTAAATCCTAACAATGAGGCAAGAAATAACTATAAAAAATACAGGAACCAATTGAGTAAATTCGTAAAAAAAAGCAAAGGCGGACCATTTTAAGAAAAAGTTAGAACATGTTAGAGGGGACCCCAAAAAAACCTGGGAAATAATTAAACAAGCAACAAATGACATTAAATCTAAGACTAGTATCTCTGTTTTAAGGAGGGTTAATGGATATATACATGAACTTGTTGAACAAGGAGACATTGCGGAGGCGCTTTGCGAACATTTTAGTACTGTTGGCGCCAAACTGGCCAGTAAAATAAAAAGACCTGTGAATCCACCTGGAGTTTTAGTAAATGAAAGCCAGTCTCCGGCCTCAATGTTTCTGCATCCTATTAATGTTGAAGAAATATGCCAAGCAATAAACTCTTTGAAAAATAATTATTCCCAGGATGAATTTGGAATATCAAACAACATTATAAAATCTAACTATGAATCGTTAATTCAACCTCTGGTACATATTGTGGATCGGATATTTGACATTGGCCTGTTTCCAGATTGTTTTAAAAAAGCTTAATCACACCTTTTTACAAAGGAGGAGATAAATCTGATCCAAACAACTACAGACCAATCGCAAAAACAGGTCCAATTTGTAAAATTATGGAAAAATGTATAAAAAGAGGTTACAAAGCTTTTTAGCCTCATATCAACTGTTGTCTAATTCACAGTGTGGATTTAGAGAGGAAATGGGTACAGACACGGCTTTAAATGAAACGACGAAATTCATTATTGACTGTTTTAATAATGGATACAAGCCATTGGCAGTTTTTTGGATCTCTCAAAGGCGTTCGATACTGTAGATCACCACATTCTACTTTCAAAATTACACAATATTGGAATAAGGGGAAAAGTACTGGAACTTTTTAGGTCATATCTAAGTAACAGATTTCAAAGAGTTAAGTTAGATTCAGTATACAGCTCTTACAATAGAGTGGAGTGTGGTGTGCCGCAGGGGACAGTACTGGGACCTATTTTGTTCTCAGTTTACATTAACAATCTGCCAAATGTTGCACATACCAGCAAAATTATTTGTTTTGCGGATGATACAGTTGTCCTGTGTAAGGGAAAATCGTGGCCTGAGACCTTTGAGAGGGCCGAAGAAGCAATGACACATATAAAAACATGGATGGATCTAAATTCACTAACTCTGAATGTAAATAAAACACATTTTATGTGTTTTTCTATAGATAAAAGAGGTCTACCCATAAGGAATAACATTAAGATTCACTCTTCTGACTGTAATTTGGCCGGTAACTGTAAATGCTCAGGCAGTATTAAGTCGGTTGAGAGCATAAAATATTTGGGTCTGTTTTTCGACCAATTTTTAAAATGGAATATTCATACAGAATACACAAAGAATAAACTAAGAAAACTTGTATATAAATTTTATGAACTGCGTTACATTTTAAATAAAGATAATATTACAACAGTTTATAAGTCATTGGTCGAATCGTGTCTAAATTATGGCATTATTTGTTGGGGGTCTGCACATAAAAGTTCTTTAAAAAATGTTATTATTGCACAGAAATATATTCTAAAGATAATGACATTTAAACCAAGACGATATTCCTCTGAATTATTATATGAACATACTGGAGTTTTTACAATTGATCAGTTGTACATTAAAAATGTTTTAAGATTTTCTCTTACAAGAAACATATTTAACAGCTTCATCAATCATAGTATTATGACAAGAGCAAATGTAGGTCGAAATTTAACATTACCTAATACACGATTTGATGCTACACAAAGATCCATTACTTATGTGGCGCCTAAAATACTTAATATACTGCCGGTACAGTTTAAAAATAAAAAATTTAAAAATATTAAAAAAAATTGGATTTGTGGATAAAAAGTAACACGCAAAGAATCAAACAAATTATTGAATTTTTATAGTGTATTGACAGAACAGTTATAGTCATCGTAGTCATACCACCTTATAATATATATTGTTATTTTAATAAAATGTTAAAGATTATGTATAGCTTATGCTGATGCCTAATGTGCACACACAGACCTATGTCCATTGTGCACATTGTTACTTATAGTTTTTCTTTTAAATTTATATTGTAATTAATTATTGATATTGTAATTGTAATAAATAAATAAATAAAAATAAAATAAATAAATAATTTATTAATAGGAAATAAAGAAGTTACGGTAATAACTGGAATTAACAGTATTTAAAAGTGATTCTTTAATATTGACAAAAAACACAAACTACACTGTTAAAAACTTCATTAAATAATGATAAAATGCATATGTGACGTATGGTCCGCCATGTTGCAAGGCTTACGAGGCAACCTTACCTAATCAAACGATCTTGCTCCTTGCGGACACCTCTATTAAACATACGCCTTCTTTATGCGGACAACTTTTCTGGAACCAAGATTTTGCCTATTTTTTCTCATGTAAAACTCCGGACACTCTAATAACAGGACGCGGACAAATCGTTTGGTTTAAAAAGAAAATTGAGATCTCCTTCAACCGGGCGCGAACCGCTAACAAGGGGACTTGGTAATAAAATACATAATTTTTTTGTATATTATGTATTGGCATATTTGCCATTTTTTGGGGGAATTTCCGCTTTGAGGCATGTACTGACTGGGGGATTTCTCTCATTGGCATTTAGTTCTTGTTTTCTTCGATTTGTGCAGTGAGTTCTTGGATTTTTAATTCAAAATGGCGCCTAGTAAACGACTTCTCACTTTAAAGAGCTTGACGTTGTAGAAGGTCCCATCACAATTTCTACATATAGTTAGGCTATAAAGGCGATAAACGAATTAAAAACTTTCCTAAAAGACGACTACATTTGCATTTTAACACTCAAAAACTTAAATGAGCATTTTCAATCCTGTCTCTTGAAGCAGAAAATTCAAAATATGCGCCAACAAAGTACTTTACAATTTGGAAATAAACAACATAAATAATATGTCCTATTAGTATTTACTGATAATTTTCCTAATAGATATTCTATTTCTATTTTTTTTCTTGGTTTTGATTTCTTCAGGTCCAATCCACCACTCTCCCCCTTCCGGACTATGCTTTCCAGGGCTTCGTCGGTGGAAAATCTGGATAATCGAGCTCGTAGCTCCCAGAAATTCCAAAAGAAAACAAACAATTCAACAATCGCGATGCAATGCATAAATTGTCGGCTGTCAAACAAAGATCTGCTACTGGTGTTACGTATAACCTTCACTTTCACTACTGACAGTTCCCATGGCACGCCCATCTATTTCCCGCCATTTGAGAAATACCTCGTGTTCACCACCAAACAGGACACCATCAGCTTATAGGAATCTTCGCTCACAGCGCTTAGATCCAGAAGAAAGATGCCGTCAATTTAGCGTGAATCTTTCCTTGATCCCCGAAGGTAAAAAACGTTCGTACGACACCTCTAGCCGCCACTCCGGGAAGAACTTTGTAGTCCTCTACGCACATCCGCACTGTCCGGAGGTCAAACAAAGAGTCTTAGTCTAATAGATATATGAATATGTTTATATTCAGATTTTGTAGTTCTTTTATACTCTT
>JACEGR010008288.1:0-38763 GCA_014170235.1 Listronotus bonariensis
GTGGATGATTGACAGGTGGATGAAGGGTTGAATTGGCAGCAAATTGTTTAACAAATAGTTCGGCCTTTCCTTTAGATGTAGAAATAATTTCATCTTCCAAAGTCAATGGTGGAAAAGAACTGGTACAGAAATTTCTCCTGATGTTTTTGGCAAAGGACCAGAAGGATTTGCTGCCATTTGAGCAAGAAAGTACTTTGTTTTTATACGGTTATCAAAGGAGTCTTTGGCTTCTAAGATTGTTTGGTGGTAGTGGTTTCTTGCTTCAATGCTGGCCTGTCGGTTTTCTGGACTAGGATCCTGTAGAAACTTCTTGTGAGCCTGAACTTTTAAAATTCTAGCTTTGTCACATGTTTTAGTGAACCAAGGTTTGTGATTAGAGGGTTTGGTGGTTTTCTTGGTGTGAGGTACAGGTTTCAACGCCCAATAGAATTGACTCGGTCAGTTGCTTACAGGAAGGAAGGATCCTGGGAAGAAAAGCAGATGGTGTCCCAAGGGTACGTGGCGAAAAAAGTCTCTAAGAGCCATTCCAGTCGGCTGAGTTGTAGTGCCATACGGTGCGTGGTGGCATGGATTCATATAGCTCAGGATGTACAGAGTAAGATACAGTAATCAAGCCATGATCTGAGCGACCTAGAGGGGCAGTAACAGATGCTTCATAAAGTTCAGGGTTAGAAGTAAGAAAAAGATCTAAGGGGTTTGAGCTATAATTTGGCACTCTAGGAAAGTAGGTAGGAGTCATAATAAGGTTAGTAAGAGAATTACGGACTGCGAAGATTTCGGCTGCTCTGCCTTGAGGGTCAGTTTTTGAAGAACCTAGCCAGTCCTTATTATGGACATTAAAATCGCCAAGCACGTTTACTTCGGTCATTGGAAACTGGGAAATGATACTGTCGATCTTTGTTGAAAGAAAGTCAAAGAATTCGACATAGGAATTGTCAGATGGAGATCGGTATAAACAACAGATAAATTTAGTAGACGACCTAAGGGAAAGTTTAAGCCAAAGGACATCGGGCCTACCCGATTCAAGATTAGAAACTCGAGCACAAGCCAGATCGTTGCGAACATAAGCACACACGCCCCCATGATGGGCGAAAACACGAAATAAGTTCGTAGCCTGGGAAGAGAAGGTGGCTGGTTGAAGTTTTAGAACTTATTTGTGTCTCCGTTAGAAACAGTATGTGGGGCTTAGATGACTCAAGATGATGGTGAACGGAAGTTTATATTGGTGTTAAGCCCACATATATTTGCAAAGGAAATCAAACCTTTCGATGATGGCCCCCGAATGCACGCCTCGCCCGGAGATCCGAATGGAGGGGTATTTTACCTCCGGAATGTTTTACTCCCAGGTGTGCCGCCAACATTTTTACATAATTTTAGGGCTACTAAATAACCCCATAGTAATGCGTGGTTTCATGGCGCTCGGTTTACACGAATATTTACGAAATTTCGTGGTTTACTAGCTGAGCAATTTTTGACTATGCCCGTAGTTCAATCTTAGAGATGGAGTTATGCACGAGTAGTTTTTTCGTATAAATGGTTAAACGAAAAAAAAGAAAATATAGGGGCGTCTAGTATTTAGGTTCAACTAGTTTTAATAAAAATAAGTATTTTTATGTTTTTACCCATCTATTATTGATCTGTAATACCTTAGAAACGGAATATGTTATGGTAGCAATAATACCTGCTATCACACCATGGGGCATTATAAGCGGGCATTATGATAATGTCCGCTTATAATGTGCTCCTATCACATAAGATTTTAGTGCTTATCCAATTTTATTTCTCTCACAATAAAGATCAAGTTTATACAAACATATGTATTAAAATAATATGCAATAACTTACCAGTTCCTGAAGAAGTATGCCATTAAAGAACGGTTTCGGTTATTTGAAGGGTTGCGTTCGCATCTTTCCAAATACCAAATATGCCATACTCCCGATCATACTGTTGCGCGTGATTTAACTGGCAAAAGATTTTCGGTCGCTTTTATGACCTTTTCTCTTACTTATATTTTGTGGAGATTTCTTCCATTTTGAGCAAATCGTTAAATAAAAAATGCCAACTGACTAACTGACAGAAACATCAAAGTCAAACTTAACACCAGTCATTATCTACTTAGGTATACAGGTACAGATGCAACTTATTTTTATATTGCGAATAAATAATGTAGTTCGTCATTGAAAACTCTTTTTGGGTAAAACATAAAGCATTGTATACACCACGGGCTTTACTGGACTATAATGCCCATCAAGTCGAAATCTAGCCCTCGGACCAGAGGTCCTCGAGCTATTCGACCTTCAGGGTATTATAGTCCTAGTAACGCCCTTGATACATAAATAGCTATTACAAATCCTTCGATCCGCTAGTAGGGCTTTAGTAATATAAAAATCTGTTTTTTATTATCACATAATAATTTCACATGGTGTATACGTATCCAGACTAAATATATTTTTTAAATACTTAAGTAAAGGGCAGGAAGGTGTTTATTAGACTGGAACAAAAAAAAATCGTTTTTTTTTATATAACAAAATATTGTTTGGGGTGACAAAAACAATATCGTAAAGATTTAAACCCTTAATAATAATAGCCAAAAGTATTTTTCCCCTTCTAATTTATACACTTTATATGTGTCCCAAATCCGACCTCCCTTGGTATATTGTTCTCATATCTAGGGCATGGCTTCCCCACAACCCTAAGTATTCTGGATTCTATTCAAAGAAGAGCTATTCGTCTCATTAATGATCCTTCACTTACAGAAGAGGCTTCCCTCTCTCGCGCATCGTCGGGCTGTGGGGGTTCTATCGCTTTTTTATAAGTACTTCTATGGCTTCTGCTCTGAAGAATTGTCCGTATGGTTCCCCACTTGCGGGTTCCCAACAAGAGAAGGCTCGTGGTCCCGCTTGCGTATGCATCCCTATGCGGTCCAACTGGACAGGCCCCCGAACTTCCCACTTTGTTCGGTCTTTTTCCCTAGAGTTTCTAGAATGTGGAACCAGCTGCCCGCGGAGGGTCTTTCCTTCCCCCCAAATCTTCAAGAATATTTAAGTCCCGTGTCAACAAACTCCCTCTTACCTCGTTTAAGACACCCACGGTACGTTAGTATTTAGGCTTTTATTCTTCAGTGGGTTTGTCCAAAGATAAAAAAAAATAAAGAATTTAGAGGTCCCTCTCCTTAGAAGTTTAATTTTTTATTTGTACCTTAATTTTTGCATTAAAGCTTCCTAACCATTGGGGGTGAAAAAATTGTGTGCACATAAATCGTTAGAGAATTAAATTTTCTACAAAAAACATCTTATTGAAAATTTTCGCCGGACGAACCGTTGTCCGAATAGTCCCAGCTGTCAATCAGTAGATATAATTTTTATATTTGCCTTTAATATTATCGAATTTTGTAATTAACAAATTAATATACATATAAAAAAATAGCTATTTATGTATTAAGGGCGTTACTAGGACTATAATGCCCTGAAGGTCGAAATAGCCCGAGGGCCTCTGGCCCGAGATCGTTCGACCCGATGGGCATTATAGTCCAGTAAAGCCCGTGGTGCATACAATGCTTTATGTTTTACCCAAAAAAGAGTGTTTCAATGACTAATTACATTATTTATTCGCAATATAAAAAATAAGTTGCACCTGTACCTGTATACGTAAGTAGATAATGACTGGTGTTAAGTTTGACTTTGATGTTTCTATCAGTTAGTCAGTTGGCATTTTTATTTAACGATTTGCTCAAAATGGAAGAAATTCCACAAAATATAAGAGAAAAGGCCATAAAAGCGACCGAAAATCTTTTGCCAGTTAAATCAAGGCAACAGTATGATCGGGAGTATGGCATATTTGGTATTTGGAAGATGCGAACGCAATTCTTCAAATAACCGAAACCGTTTTAATGGCATATTTTCAGGAACTGGTAAGTTATTGATTTTATTTTAATACATATGTTTAACAAACTTTATTATTTTTAGTCGGAAAAATACAGTCACCATTCTATAGTGGGATCAGCTACATTTTCCAGGACATTTCAAAATTGTAATTTTTATTTTGGAAATAAAGTTTAATTTTTAGTATTGTTTAAAGAAAAATTATTTTTGTATAAACTTGATCTTTATTGTGAGAGAAATAAAATTGGATAAGCAATAAAATTTCCATATTAGCGCATTAGGGCATTATAAGCGGGCATTATCATAATGCCGCTTATAATGTAGTGTGATAGCAGGTATTACTGCTACCATAACATATTCCGTTTCTAAGGTATTACAGATCAATAATAGATGGGTAAAACATAAAACAATATGTTTTAATGTTTAAAAAAAAATGTTTTTTTTTTAAAAAGCTAATCACAATTTAACTTAAAGAAAAAAATTATTTACTGTAGTGTTTATTTTGGAACCAAGTTTGTTCACTTATTGGAAACAAGTTAAAGTTATTTTTTTATTTTTGTAAAACATAAAGTTAACTCTTTAAACTTACCCTTCGTAAAAAAGGACAAATGTTTCTGTATGTAATCAAATCACTCTATTTTACATACCTGAAACAAATAAAATAAGAAATAATAAAGTAGTAATTGAATTTAATCATAATAATGGAATTTTATACAGTGTGTCTACGTAAGTTGGTGTCATATGGAAAACTATTTTATTATTAATTTGACAAAAAGTTATTTTTATAAAGAGTTCTGCATGATCCAAAACCTAAAAATGTAATCATTAGATATCAAATTTTATCAGTCCAGTACGAGGTGTGGCGCAAACGTAATTTTTATTAAAGGATTACGTACCTGATTTTCGATAATGTCGAAAATTGTTATGGAGATTATATTTGTTTTTTTTTTGCGATAAAGGTAAAAATTTAGGGTTTTACATTAGTTTGCGATACATTTTGTGATTACAAATTTTATGGGACAGATTTTTTATTAAGTGGAAATAAAATAAGGACAATGTACAGGGGGTCCCATTTTGGTTGTCCCTTATGGGAAACTTGGAAACCATAAGAGATATTAAAAATCTGATACCCCATCCTCGAGCTCTTTTTTGGAGAAAACATTTATGGTAAAACAGATCATCGCTATCGCGAAGCGTTTCAGAATACAGGGTGATTCTCGATTTTTTCACTTTTGAAAAGGCCCTGTAGCTTTGTTGTTATTACAGATACGAGAAAACTAATTGCACATTATAAAGACACTTTTTTCCGTAGAATCCAGTGGCGTAGCCAAAAAATTTTTTGAGCTGTCATTTTTGACATATGACCCAAACATGTTTTTTTATTAGGGACACCCTATAAATGATTAGGTAATTAAATTGCTTGTTTTTTTCTGATTAAAATAATATATCATAGTAGGTGGTTTAATAAATTTTTTACGTCAAATATTGGAAAAATTATGATTTTAAAGACGCATTTTTATTTTAAAATTTAAAATTTCCTACCACTTTATTTATAAATATATAAGTATGAAATTTTGGTAAATAATATATATGATGTAGAAGATTATTAATACGCATAATAAAATGATACACGGTGTCTCAAAAAATTAAAATAATTTTTTTATTTTAAAATTTAAAAATTTCCTACAATTTTATTTATGAAAATAAAGGGATGAAATTTTGGTATTTGATAAATGTGATGGTGAGAAATATTATTATACATAAAAAATGATACAGGGTGTCTCAAAAAATTAAAATGATTTTTTTATTTTTAACTTTAAAATTTCCTACAATTTTATTTATGAATATATAAGGATGAAATTATGGTGGATAATATATATGATAAGGAAGAATATTATTATATATATATATAAATGATACAGTGTGTCCCAAAAATTAAAAATAATTATTTTTATGTTTAAATTTAAAAATTCATAGCGTCCTTATTTATGAATTTGAAACAAAAAAATTTTGGTACTGTATTAGTATGATAATGTTGTATAAAAAAATAAAAATCAAAGTTATACAGGGTGTGTCAAAAATTTTTCGATTTTTTTTTTGGACTTTAAATTTTTTTTTTTGTTTTTTTGCTCTATTGGTAAAGTTGACATGGAGAATTCATAAAAAATAAAAAAAATAAAAAATCAAAAATTAAAAAAAAAACTTGATAAATTTTTAAGTTTAATTAATATAACTTGTTTATTATTGTTGTTGTAAACTAATTTTTGTTTTTTTTTCTACGGAAATGTCTCCTGAGCTAAGGGATGACAGATTCCTTTTAAAACAAAAATATAAAACAATTTAAAAAACAGATAGAAGCCGCAATGCGTCTTTAAAATCATAATTTTCCAATATTTGACGTAAAAATTTATTAAACCACCTACTATGATATATTATTTTAATCAGAAAAAAACAAGCAATTTAATTACCTAATCATTTATAGGGTGTCCCTAATAAAAAAAACATGTTTGGGTCATATGTCAAAAATGACAGCTCAAAAATTTTTTAGCTACGCCACTGGATTCTACGGAAAAAAGTGCCTTTATAATGTGCAATTAGTTTTCTCGTATCTGTAATAACAACAAAGCTACAGGACCTTTTCAAAAGTGAAAAATCGAGAATCACCCTGTATCTCTGAAACGCTTCGCGATAGCAATGATCTGTTTTTACCATAAATGTTTCTCCAAAAAGAGCTCGAGGATGGAGTATCAGATTTTAATATCTCTTATGGTTTCCAGAGTTTCCATAAGGACAACCAAAATGGGACACCCTGTACAATGCAATATTTTATGCTTTATTTGTTTTCTGGAAGATTGAATTTAAACAAAATATTATTTGGATTTTCTCCAGAAAGTCCTATGTAACGACAAACATGTAGAAACTTTATTGGTCGTATCACTTCCCATAAAAGTGATGCTAAGAGGGGTGTTTCGTCTTGTGCACTCTCTCAACATATGAACGTTGTTGGACACGCTATAGACTGGCAGAATGCAAAAATTTTAGATAGAGCTGACAATTGGTATAAGAGAATTTTTCTCGAGATGGTTCATATTTACCTAGAACCACAATCAATGAATAAAAGGAGTGATATCCAAAACCTGGGCTCCATTTACAATTATATTCTTTCATACCAAAAAAATAACAACAATTTTTTAATAAACTCTGAAATTGAGTATTAATTTTTGCATTTTGTAGTTATTGTATAATCAATTCAAAGGCACTACCACAGATGGCGTTGTCGTGATTGTGCACTACGATTCCTAATATCAGAATCATTAATTTTAAAAACCTGCTGTTACTGAGATTGATGTAAAAAAATTTAAAAAAAATCTTTAAATCTCAACTGACATTTTATAAAGTAAAGTAGGGTTAGCCCGCCATGTGGTAAAGTGTTGAGGTGGTGTAATTTTAAGCAAAGTTAGTCCGCAAATGAACAATAAAATGTAAATGAAGTCTTGTTTCTTCATTAGTGTAAGCCTGTTTCATGTCTTAACTCACTAATTGGTAAGAACTTAAGTAAGAGAGGGTAAACTTTGTTAGTTTTACTGACAGAGCTCATTTTCTTTATTTTAGATTGTCCTGATGATGGGAAAAGTTTTTCCGAAAGCTCGGCAATTTCAATAAAGAGTTTTTTTAAATTGGCCTTTCAATTGACTGCACTCTCCACTACTCTGGGTTTCAGATTTTTCTATATATATATATATATATATATATATATATATATATATATATATATAATTACATTCTTGGCCAAACCTTGTAAATGACTAACAGAATTTATTATCTTACGGTTGTATTTTAGGTTCTGTATCATGCAGAACTTTTTATAAAAAATAACTTTTTATTTGTAATATTAATAATAAAAAGTTTTCCCTATGACGCCAGCTTACGTAGACACACTGTATACAAAGCGATTTTTAAGTTTCTCTCCTTAACCTAAAATGGTAGAATACCAAGGTCGGGTAAATTTGTGGGAAAATAGCAAAAAAAATAAAAATAAAAAAGGCTAAAGTAGCATCCTGATTTCAAGACCCTTTGATTCTCTACTAATTACCATTTTATTTTTGAAAATCGGCTTAACCGTTTTAGAATTACAGGCGTTTAAAATTTAGCTTAAATATTATACATACAGTTCGTTTTTAATAGCATCGGTTTGTAAGGTTAAAAATGTCCGGGTAATTGTTTAATCATTTTAAAGAATAGAGTATCCCATTCAAAATTTGAAAAAAAAAAACAATTAAATAAGTCCAAAATGCGCTATCCTAAAAATAAAAAGCATTGCTGTAATCTGTATAAAAGTTCCTGTAGAAAAGGTATAACAAAAAAAATTCTATAATTTACCCTTAGTTTTGGCCTCAGAATCGTATCCAGCAAAAAAAATACGTGGAAAAATCTTAGTCCTATACCCAGCACAGACCACTTCTTTTCATTTTATGGACCTGTGTAATTATTGTTTTGAATCTCAATATGAAAGAAAAAAGATAATAATAATAGTATTAACCTCTTGTTGTGTTTGCTTTTACTTAGCAATATTTTTAAAGGTTTGCTTTTATAAACACAATTTATATTGCTTCAAAATTTTCTACAAAAACATAAAAGATCCCGTTTCCTTTACACTATTCTCCCATGCTAATTGCCTTTACTTTACAAATGCCACCACTTAACCCAAATTTCAAAAGATCCGCGCAACGCACGTAACAACAGAAGCGTTTTTCCTTTAGATGCGAAACCACACAAGGCGTAAAATTAATTATTTCCAAAATTAATCAGCTTAATGCTGTTTGTTAAGAGAAGACGGGAAACAAGTTGGGAAGAGCGCGACATGGAATGCTTAACAGCGAAACCAAGTTTGGCATACTTTGGCTTAACGTTTGCTAGTGAGACAAAAACGACAAGTTAGACTAGAAAGACAGACATACAAAATAGCTTAAAAAATGGTTGCTACTTTAAAATACAAGAAGGAAATTATTTTTATGAATAGAAGTTACTATTAACTTATGTCTGGACTTGCTTTATTTCTGAGATAGGAGGCGTTAATTTTTTTTTTTTTTTAATATTCTAAGAACTCTTAAGCCGGTTATATACAATTTGATACAGTTATTTTAGTAACGAGTGCCTGGCCAAATTGACAATATTTGAAAAACACTTTTTGCTTTCGCTATTAAATTTGTTTTAAAGATTGAAATCGAGATTGCGCAATCAGATTTGTTCTATCTCTTTTAGGTTTCGATATACCCGGCCAGATCAAGTAAGGCCCCACCCTGTACAGGGTGGCTCGAATTCGACGCTCATCATTGGGATTTCGGAAACCGTAAGAGATGCAGGATCGGTTAAATGGAGGCAGAGTTGCGCAATTTGATGCTCAATAAAATGCCGTTTTGCGTTTTAAAAAATTCCGAGTACTTCCGAAGATATTCGAAAAAACCGGAATTTTCAATTTTGGTTTCTATTGTTTCCTGGCTATATTTGTTAAGATAACTCAAAATGAAAAACACGTTTTCATGGCCACTTTTTCTGCTCTATAATTCAGTGTGATTAAATATTAAATCTGACGTTTCGGCTTCTGGCGACCATCATCAACTTAATTTTTTAAATACGGACCTGATATTTTTTTCAATTTAATTAAATCCTTTCATCACTCTTAAAACACTATATATCGCCACTTTGATATTTGCTGACGTTTCGTACAGATAATTCCATCACCAGAATATTGCATATTTATTTAACCATAATACGGCCCTGAACTACATTTTTAGGTAAAAAGGTAAAAAAAGAATAAACTTATTACATATTCATAATGTTTTATTGCAACTCATTGATATCTAACAGCGGAAATTACTTTATTAACAGAAACTAACCAGCAGGTACGAATTCAAGGGAGAACTTCATTTAATGTATGGATTGGTATGTGGAGGAACAAAATTATTGGACCTTTCGTTTACGAAGGGACCTTAACTTCCGAACGATATCTAAATTTGATTAGGAATGATGTCTTAGACGCCCTAGATAATCAACCTTTGGCAGTATTTCAAGAAATATGGTGGCAGCAAGACGGAGCTCCTGCCCACAATGGAAGGAAGTAGCTCAATTCCTTTACCATATATTTCCTAATAAATGGTTTTGCAAGATGGCCCGCTAGGAGCCCAGATCTTAGTCCCCTAGATTATTTCCTTTGGGGATATCTTAAGAACCGTTTATTTAAAAATGCACCTCACGACCTTTAAGTACTACGACAAAATTTGATAAGGGAAGTTGCTGCCATTCCTGCGAGAACAATTAATCGAGCTGTATTAAAAATACAAAGCAAAGCAAGAAAATGCATTGAGGCGGAAGGTTATCTCTTTGAACACCTATAATAGTGATTAAATTATGTTTATATTTAATATGGGCATCAAGATAGTATTACAAATTGTTTATGTAAGCTGATTTGTTGTCTACCTTTTTGTATCTTATGTCTAATATTCATGAAATTTTCGGTTAATAAAGTAATTTCCGCTGTTAGATATCAATGAGTTGCAATAAAAAGATTACGAATATGTAATAAGTTTATTCTTTTTTTTACCTTCTTACCTAAAAATGTAGTTCAGGGCCGTATTATGGTAAAATAAATATGTAATATTCTGGTGATGGAATTTTCTGTACGAAACGTCGGCAAATATCAAAGTGGCGATATATAGTGTTTTAAGAGTGATGAAAGGATTTAATTAAATTGAAAAAATATCAGGTCCGTATTTAAAAAAATTAAGTTGATGATGGTCGCCAGAAGCCGAAACGTCAGATTCAATATTTAATCACACTGAATTATAGAGCAGAAAAAGTGGCCATGAAAACGTGTTTTTCATTTTGAGTTATCTTAACAAATATAGCCAGGAAACAATAGAAACCAAAATTGAAAATTCCGGTTTTTTTCGAATATCTTCGGAAGTACTCGGATTTTTTAATACGCAAAACGGCATTTTATTGAGCATCAAATTGCGCAACTTTGCCTCCATTTAACCGATCCTGTATCTCTTACGGTTTCCGAAATCCCAATGATGAGCGTCGAATTCGAGCCACCCTGTACAGGGTATTCGGTTATAGTTCGAACAGGGTCTACACGCTTTTTATTGTTTGAAATAGAAAAATATTTTAAATACAAAAGTTTCAGTGTTTTATAAGAATCGCCAGGAATTGCTAAAAAAACCAATAACAATCACAAAGTAAACAAATGAGCATCGCCTTTGTTATTTTAAATAGAACACCATGTATATTTTAAGTTTATTGGACAGGGGTATATTATTCTGTTTTCAAAAATATATACTTTGCTTAGTTTGGACCACCAGTTATCTCAGAAAATGATTCTGAATCCTGGAAAAATTTGCCATTCCTGATTCATAGACAAATTAAGATGGACGGCTTTGGTTTCATTTGTTTCTCCAAATATGACCTTTCTGTTAATTGTTTTCGTTAAAATGAATACATTGTTTGGAATATTACATATTTTATTTTTAAAAAAATGGAGCTACACGTTTTTGTCATTATTTTTTACCTACAACAGCTTAAAGTGGGTAGTTCTATTACACTTTATTAACAATAAATAAACCAAATTATTTAAAAATGAACTAAAATAATCTTTTTACCGGTAATACCAATAGTGCTAAATTTATTTCCGGAAATTTTTTAAGGCCACGAATATTTTAAAAATTATTATAGATATACAGGGTGTTCATTTAAAACTTCCCACTCAAGTTATCTTCGAAGCGAGACAGATTTGAGAAAATCGCCGAAACACATCAAGATATTTATTGAGGGGGAACGTTTTGACAAAAATTGGACGGCGCCCCTTTAACCCCTTAAACACCAGGGCCACCCCCCAAAATTCTTAAATGAGAAGGCGGGTCGAGTGATACATCCATTTTCAAGCTCCTGACGAGTACTTTCCATAACCCTAGAATATGAAGTCAATATCTTCACCTATTACAAAATGGCGGTACTTTAAAAATTACCTAAATACCTGATTTGAATGGCCATATTTCCAGAAACTAATAAAGTTAGATGTACCTAATGTGGTGTTTTTCTTAAAGCTCTTTTAAAGGTCTTTTTAATGATGATACTGGTAGTAATATACAGGGTAGAAGAAAAAAAGTACATATTTTTTATTTAAGAACCCTGTATATTTTTACCATTAAAAGATCTTTAAATGAGCTTTAAGAAAATACCACATTGGTGCATCTAACTTTATTAGTTTCGGAAAGCTATGACCATCCAAATCGGGTATTTGGGTAATTTTAAAGTACCACTGCTGTAATAGGCGAAGATATTGACTTCATGATTCTGGGATTACAAAGTACTCGTCAGGAAACTTTAAGCTGATGTGTCACTCGACCCGCCTTCTCATTTAAGAATTTTGGGGTGTGGCCTGTTGGTTAGAGGGCTAAGGCGCTCAAATCTAGTTTTTGTAAAAAACGTTCCCCCTCAGTAAATATCTTGACGATGTTTCCACGATTTTATCAAATCTGTCTGCTTTCGAAGATAGCTGAGTGAAGGGTTACTAAATGAACACCCTGTATAGAATTTTCTTTAAATATTCGTGGCCGAGAAAAACTTTCCGGAATAATTTAAGCACGTGTGGTATTCGATAAGAAAATTTCACACCAAGTTTGTCTTAAATAATATTCTTTTAAATTATTATTTGTAACTTTGACACAGAGCTTTAAAATTTTACTATAAAATAAATATTTTCCATTTTACCAATTGTAGTTACAAATGTATGTAATTTTAGAGCTTATCATTGTTTATTTTTTTACATTATATATACCTTATATTAATACAGTTGGTAAAAATAGTTTATTTTTAATTTTTTTAGACCCACACTTTGCCTTCGTTTGCTCTTCATTTATAGTCTAAGATTCGGCATTAAAAAAATATACCCTCATCTGTTAATTAAATGAAATAATATTTTCTAGGCAAAATTTAATGTTAGTGAATGCAAGTGAACAACATCTGCCAGCATAGGTCTGCTACAATTGATAATAATTAATTAATTAATAGTTAATTTATTTATAAGTGTTACCTTTATATGTTAATTGCATAAACCAATGATCAGCGGTCAAATAGCCCAGTTGGTTAGTTAGCGGCATTTAGCAGTGCATGCCTTGTCGACACTCTGGGTTCGTATCCCGCACTGGATAACATTTTTTTCTGCTTTTAATTCCCTTGTCTATTAGCAAAATTTTGTTTTACCATATTTAATCGAATAAAATCGGGCTGCTACCTAACCAACTGAGATATTTTACCGCTAATCATTGGTTTATGCAATTTACATGTAAAGGTGGATGGCATACCAGCAATCGTTTTAAAAAATGTGCTCCAGAACTTGCACCAATCTTAACTCGGCTTTTTCGAAATTCTTACGACACAGGTATCTTTCGGAGAGCTGGAAAGCTGCACGTGTTCAACCTATTCCCAAGAAAGGATCTAAATCCCTTCCATCTAACTATAGACCAATTTCAATTCTCTCAGTTCTTTGTAAAGTAATGGAAAAATTAATTAATTCACAAATTCTTAAGTACTTAGAATAACACAAAATTTTGCATGACAGACAGTATGGATTTCGCCACAAAGATCTACAGCAGATCTTCTTTCCTTCTTATCACACTGTTGGAATAAGTCTCTTGAGTTTCTAGGTGAGTCCCAGATCGTTGCTCTTGATATATCAAAGCTTTTGACCAGGTCTGGCATGCCGCACTTCTTAATAAACTTCCCTCCTATGGTCTTTCAACTAAACTCTGTACCTGGCTCTCCTAGTTATCTATCTGATCGTCGTATATCAGTTATTGTGGACGGCCATTCTTCAAGCTTTCACCAAGTAAATGCTGGAGTCCCTCAGACTCAGTTTGGCACCAACATTGTTTCTTCTTCACATCAACGACCTTCTCTCGTCCACAACTAATTCCATTTATAGTTTCGCCGACGATAGTACCCTTACACTCCAGTTTTCAGGTTCTAAACCCATCACTAAACCTGACTTGGAAAACAAACGCAGAGCGATGCAGATATCTCTTTCGCAGGATCTTAATTTAATATTGGATTGGGGCGCCAAAAATCTTGTCCATTTTAATGCATTCAAAACACAATCATGTTCCTTGTCGCGAAAAGAGTCATCAAATACTCATCCTCTACTTATGAGCGGCCAAGTTTTACAGAGCAAAGACACCTTCAATCTTGTGGGCGTCACATTTGAAAGTAACCTTAACTGGCATAAACACATTGTATCTATAGCCACGGGGCTTCAAAAAGCTTGGATTTCTCTTTCGAGGCCAAAAGTATTTTTCCGCTTCTAATTTATACACTTTATATGTGTCCCTCCACTTGGAATATTGTTCCCATATATGGGCCATGGCGTCCCCCACAACCCTAAGCATTCTTGATTCTATTCAAGAGAGATCTATTCGATTCTCATTAATGATCCTTCACTTACAGAAAGGCTTCCCTCTCTTGCCCATCGTCGGGCTGTGGGGGATTATCCTCGCTTTTTCATAGGTACTTCCATGGCTTCTGCTCTGAAGAATGTGTCAGTATAGTTCCTCCACTCACCGGTTCCCAACAGAGAAACTCGTGGTTCCCGCGCATATGCATCCCTATACGTGATCCAACTGGACAGGCCCCGAACTGCTCACTTTGTTCGTTCTTTTATTCCCTAGGAGTTTCTAGAATGTGGAACCTGCTGCCGCTGGAGGTCTTTCCTTCCCCCAAATCTTCAAGTATTTAAGTCCCGTGTCAACAAAACTCCCTCTTACCTCGCTTAAGGACACCCACGGTACGTTGGTATTTAGGCTTTAAGCCTTCAGTGGTATGTCCAAAGATAAAAAAAAGGTACATGTACATGTACAATTATTATTAATTATATATATTTTTTCTATCTCAAACAATAAAGCGTGTAGACACCATTCAAAATATAACCGAACACCCTGTACAGCCCTGAGATTAATATTATTAACGTATATTTTTAAAATATTTGCTTGGCAGATGAAAAAGAACCATATTACATTAGCTGACTTATTTTTTCTGATCATCCCCAAGAGCAGTCATTCCGACATAATAAACGACTTTCATACGTAGCCGTAACCCCGTGTTATTTCCCTCTCATCCGACCAGGCCATTTGTAACCGTAATGATTCTGGTTTTATGCTCGATTTAATTAAACTTTCGCCAAAATTCGCATTCCATCATCGAAAGCTATTAGTGTAGATTCGGCCTTAAGACGAACGGGGGCCGGTAGATTCATTAACCTCTTGATTTTTAACGATGATTGCGTTAATGACACGGCGGCCAAAAACAATTTCGGTTTGATTTATTGAGGGCCTACGTTTTAGAAATAGCTGTGAATTTGTCCGGATTAGGTGAAAGGGTTGTTTCTTGCTGGTTAAACCAAAAATATTGTTTCAGTGCAACAATTGATGCTCGTATTTACTGAATGCGATTTCCGGTAGGGCATCAACGGCAGGATTTAATATCCTACCGCTGGACAATGAAACTTGTCTAATAAGTAGACGCTGGTTTTTCTATGCTATTCACCACGACTCGATACAGCCTCACTGATGAGTTCCTGTAAGGCAGGCGAAACCGGTCTGGGGAGAGAGTATATATATACAGGGTGTCCCAACTAGTATAGTGTGTTAAACATTTCTGGTGTAAAATTTAATACAGAGTCAAAATTTGTTAAAACAAATAGGGTGTTTCATTTAAAGCAACCTACTTGACAATGAAAATTATGCTTTTGAGACACCTTGTATATTAACTGGTATTGTCAGTAAAGAGAGGAATTTAAATATACATTTTTATTTTAATTTTTTTGTATCTTGTACAGGGGCGAATTTATTTGGTGTATAAATAGAGTTGAGACACTCTTTTTAACTGACTGCGCTTAATCGGTTTTTCTTGACTAACCTTTATACAGTATGTCTACGGATAAACTTTAAAGTGGGACAAATGGACTTAAAATTTAAATGTTTAAGAAAGTTGGTATGGCAACCGCTTATGCTTTTAAAAATTAACAATATTCACGTTGAGAAATTGGTTTTGTTTTATACAGGGGCTCCAAAAACTACAAAAATGTTAAAAAAAATAAACACAAAACTTTTTTAAATAATTTAGCCAAATGTTAGATAAAAAGGTTTTTAGTATTGAATGGGGATACCATATCTGAAATTTTACAAAATAAAAACCATTTTTTGTGTAATATATTTTTTTAATAATTTTTTACCGGTTTTTCTACGTAATTCACCTAGTTTTAATACAATACAATAACCAACGTCAAAGTTTGTCAAATATATTTAACTATAAAAACGTAAATCAGGTAAATATCGTTAAAAGGTTTAAAAATGATACAAACAATATGATGCCAAAAAAGTTTTTCTTTATTTTTAGTTTTATTTATTTTATGTGGAATTTAAGAAATCGGATCCTCATTTAATTCCGAAAACCTTTTTTATTTAATAATTTGCTAAATTATTAAAAATGAAGAGCAGTTTTATCTTGGTCTTTTTCACATTTTTAAAGTTTTGGAGCCCCTGTACAAAAAAAGAAAACAAATTTCTCAACGTGAATTTCTATTTTTAAGAAGCAATTTTAATTCATTTGTCATATTGTAAAGTCCATGTGTTCTATATGAATCCGAAAGATCGCTCACCTAATTTTAGGACACCCTGTATGTGGGGCCTTTTTTAGGCCTTCGGCGGGCACACAACGGAACTGAGTTAGTAATTTTCTTGTGTTACCAAATTGGTTTGTGTTACTTAGCCAGCCATTTAGGTATTCTTAAATGGCATATTTTGACAGTGATTAGCAGAGGCAGTAACATTTTTGTAGGCTTTTAGTTGGGTGAAAGAGAAAAAAAGTAATTAATTCTAAACTTATTTTATAAAAGGAAATTTTTTGGTATAAATGGCGACATTTTAGAATTGGATACAAAAGGAGTAAATTACCAGCAAAATATTCCTACTTTGCTTAATTTAATTCATATTACCTTAAATTATTCGCCAAACAATTTAAGAATACAATTTTATAAAGTAAAAGTTATTAAAAAAATAATAATATTATGTTTACCAGATGACGCTTTGACGGTATAAAATTTGCAACGTAAAATTTTACTGCATATTTTATTGGCTTCTTTCACGACTGACTGCTCTGTTTTGCCACTTTGTTTTCTTTTCTTTGGCCGGGTTTAGTCTATTGCTTCTTCTCAAGTATATTTTTTACAATGTAACTGTTTACAGACATGCAACTTAATAACAAATAGAGGCCACACAGGGTGCTATAAGGTTTGTTCCAGCAGAATGTTGGAAACATGTTAGCAACAATCGTAAAACGCAGAAATTGTTACAAACATTAGTCAGAAATGTTGGCAACAGTTTTCAGCTGGAACGAAAAATAAACAAGGCGTGCATACTGCTTATACGTCAATACAAGAAAGGTTATGTTAACAATTTGTCAGTAATGTTTGAAGAAAGTTTGCAAACTTTTCAAACAGTTTCCAACATGTTTCCAATATTTTAAAACTACTACTGGAATAACAAACAATTGTATACTGTTACAAACATGGCACTGCTGGAACGACAAATTTGACGTGCGCAGAATTCGAACGGTTGCAAATATTTCTAACAGCCTGCTGGAACAAACCTATTAATTCATTCTACCAAACATCGTGTCGGAACAGGGGAGCGCACTTGCACCCCCTGGCTTTGTGTATTGATTTTAGGCATGTTTAGATGTTTTACACCCTCTGGCTATTTGAAAAGGAGCAAAGAAGAGGAAAAAAGAAAGAGAAGATATTAACGGTGTTTCATGAAAGATAATCTTTTATTTATTTTTTTTGTTCTTCTTTTTCCACTTAAATTAAATATACTAAAAAGACTTAAAGGATATAGCAGGGTGTTTGATGGGTTTTTCTGCTTTTCAAAATTTTTATCCACTTAAATTTTTAATACTTTGCACCTCCCTGGACGTCATTCTGCCGGCGCCCATGCCCCCACACAGTGTAAAAAAATATATTATTATATTAAAAATAAATAGTCTTATATTAAAGTCTAGCAATTACATTAACACTGCCTCACCCAGATTTTCTTATACAGGGTGTCCACTAAATATTGGTACACAGGAAAACTACAAATTTTTATTCTAAATTTTTAAGATTGAAGCTGAATTTATGATTGACGTTTCCGTCACCGATCGCCGTTTGACTTTTCGGTTTCTGATATGGTATATGGAGACGGTAAACAAAAAATATAAATTTACAAATGGAAAAGTGTTGTTTCATCTTCCAACTGAAAACGTCAAATAATAAATCCAGCTTTAACCAAAAATATCTACATACCACATTTAAGAGAAATTCGAAATGGTGTAGGTAGATTCCTCTAGTTCATAAATAAAAATTACCATCGTATCTAAATCAAGAAAAAATACTTTCTTAGAATAGTTTGTCGGTTCAGTTACTGGACACCCTGTATGTATGTAGGTAATTTGATTGAAATTGATAAAAACTTTGATGTCTATTGGTGCCTAAACGGTGAGATTTATCGACTTTAATAAAAAGTACCTTATTTTTTAAGTTTTTGATTGTCTATAAAATGGCGCCCCAGCTTTGCGATATCTGTCAAAATAAAGTAGTTATGATGTAAATAAATTTTAAGTTTTAGGTAAAGTGCCCTCTGGCGGTATTTAAAAAATGTACTTTTGTCTTAAAATTTTAGAATCTGCAAAGCTCGATTAGTGTGCCAAATATCAACTGGATTGCTTAAAAAATAAATGCAATATGGCAAAAAATCAATATATAAATTGAACTTTGACGGCTTGTAACTCGAAAACGAATGACATTTTGAAAAATATATATATATGAAGCTTTACCCTTATTTTGTCAAGTAGAATCACCCCTTAAGTTTTGTGATCGATTTTTGAATCACCCTGTATAGCCTAATAAAATAGCTACACAAAGTGTGAATCATACTCTTTTAAATTGTCGCAACCCAACAACTGCATGTCATCGTTTTTCCAGTTAAATACAATGTGACAATATTGCATAAAGATCTCTCGGAATAATGTAGTTACAACCAGAATAGTATTTTTCAAAACGAAACTTGGTCTCACATCGCCAGACATGCCCCGGTTGGCAATAAAAATTTTCTTTCGTCGAGGTTTTACTGCAAATTTTATATGACTGGCGACCCTGTTTCGTCACTTTATGTATTTGCTCGTTTTCTTTATCTAGACCCACTTTTGTCGATCGCGACCTTTTACAATGTAAACTTTTAATATTTGTACGAAATCTGTTTTAAAATTTAGGTAAGGAGTATTATTAGTAGCAGCAATAACTAAATGTGGCATATACAGAGTGTTTCAGAACTTCTAGGGGTTAGTCAGTGCAACAGTAGAAAACATTGAGGGACCCATGTCCTAAAAGGTGTCACTACGGCACTACGGCCCTAAGACGCGTTAAAATTTAAAAGAGGATGAATTGCCTAAAGAGGATTTTTACATTTTGTCCATGATGTCATCATAACAATTCCCAAATGGAAAAATAATAAATAACATTATTACATTAAAAAACTACCAAATAATGAATAAAAACATTGAGATTGACATTGGCATTTTGGACGATTGTTGTAATGATATATATATATATAGGCAAAAATTAAATGCATTAAATCCTATTTAGGCAATTCAGCGTCTTTCTAAATTTTAACTCGTCTTAGAGTGGGACACTTTTCGGACATGGGTCCCTATACTCATATGTTTTCTACTGTAGCACTGAATAACCTATAGAAGTTTGATCTTATAGTTCTGAAACACCCTGTATATAATACTTGTAAAGGTTTTAAATTAATTTTATTCTGCTTTTGTGAGTAAGGTTATTTGCTTTGACAAATAAGTCTTTAACTATTATCGCTTATTTTCTAATAACCATAGAAAGAACGTAAGACCTTCCTGATGTAAGTAAAAAAGTATAAAGGCACAGAAATATTAAAATTTATAACAAGTGAAAAAAGGCCGCTTTAGACTAGCCTTGTCATATGCATCCCTTTAAAGTTACGCTGTAGAACATCTGAATTTGCAAGTTTGACTGTGGGTGCTACGTCTCTAGATGTTTAACTTATTTTGCTGCGGTTATAATAAATATATTCCAGTGGCGAATAATACAGGTATTTTACTTTACGAGAACACATTTTCAATTATTAATCACAACTAAACACAATCATGTTCCTTAAAAATATGTAAAATGTAAAGCCTACTAAATCCACAAATACGGAAAATACCCATAACTTAAAATTTATTTACATCATAACTTTCTCATTTTGAGAGATATCGCAAAGCTGGGGGCGCCATTTTATAGACAATCAAACACTTAAAAAAAAGGTACTCGTTATTAAAGTCGATAAACCTCGCCGTTTAGGCACCAATAGACATCAAAGTTTTCATTAATTTCAATCAAATTACTTACATATGTACAGAGTGTCCAGTAACTCAACCGAAAAAGCATAACCAAACGATTCTACAACAAAAAATAGAAAAAAACTTCTATATAAACATATGTCCTAAACGTCTTAGTTTTTGAACTACGGAGTGTAAAGAAAAATAAAAAAGACACCCGTATGTATGTAGGTAATTTGATTGAAATTGATGAAAACTTTGATGTCTATTGGTGCCTAAACGGTGAGGTTTATCGACTTTAATAAAAAGTACCTTATTTTTAAGTTTTTGATTGTCTATAAAATGGCGCCTCCAGCTTTGCGATATCTGTCAAAATAAACAAGTTATACTGTAAATAAATTTTAAGTTTTAGGTAAAGTGCCCTCTGGCGGTATTTAAAAATTGCACTTTTGTCTTAAAATTTAAGAATCTGCAAAACTCGATCTGTGTGCCAAATATCAAATGAATTGGTTAAAAAATAAATGCAATATGGCGAAAAAACCAAAATAAAAATTGAACTTTGACGGCTTGTAACTCAAAAACGAATGACATTTTGAAAAAAAATTATATGAATCTCTACCCTTATTTTGTCAAGTAGAATCACCCCCTTAAATTTCGTGATCGATTTTTGAATCACCCTGTATAGAAATGTTTTTCCACCCGTTAAACAAGAGTTCTTGTGTTGTGTACACAAGTCAGGTGTAAGAGTAATACCCTTGATAATATTGCGAAACTAATAAAATACCAAAAACGCAACTCTAATAAAATGTGTAATTGCTTCAGGCAAATTTATGACGCGTTACAATGTCATTTGATTTGCCGTTAAAGTTCGTCGATAAATCGAGTCATTTCGGAAAGATGTAATAAAAGCCGGGTCCTCTGTTCTCTTCTGCAAAGTTTGACAATAAAACGGCAAAAGGCCCTTTCCCGTTTTCCTACTATAATGAAACTGGTGAATTTTAAAGCTATTCCGTGACCTTTATGTCTTTTATAATGTCAAACCTTTGTTTTTTGTTACCTTAAGGAGTCAGTAACGTTTTTACAATTTTTTTGGAAATTTTTAAAAGATAGGTTTTCTAAATGAAGAATATTTTAGAAAAACTGTATAAAAATTTAAAATTATTCGAAGCAAAATTAACGAAGATACGGAAGTTCTTTAAGTAACTACCTTATCCATGACTCTAATGTACGAGTCCAAAGTCGGTTTATATAAGGTCATGACATTCGGCCATATTGCTTTGACGTGTTATGACGTCACATCTCCCATTTTTCGGCCATGTTGGTCAGTGCCGGAGATATATAGTTTATTGTATTAGTAGAACAACCGTTTACACAACAGTTTTTAATTGTTATTAAGTTGTAAATTCTTTTACTTTAAATAAAAAACATTTGGAATTACATCTTTCAACAAATATCGCTTTCAAAACAATGCAAAATGGAATGCGCAAATTCTAGACGCCACTGGATTGATCATCAGCTTTGATTTTACCCAGTCTTGCCAACTTTTCTCAGAGAAGTGCCCTTCCTTGCGTCCCCGACCTCGAACCGCCTAAAAGTTGAGGATATGTCGCAACCTTATAAATATAAACTAACCTTGTACGAGGCTAACTTTAAAGCGCTTTTCCCACAACTCACGTTTTTAAAATCGGTGACCATCATAACTTTAAAACTACTGATTCGATTTCTTTAAAAATTTTCCCATTATTTCTTTAAATAATTTTCGAGGATAACCCTGGAGAGTTTTTTCTTAAGTTTGTCAATATTTCTATTTTTAATAATAACAAATGGGCTAATATTTTTCTTAAAAATTGCGTTTTTTAACAAAAAAAATTAAAATTTCAAAAATCCTTTTAGGCGTTACCTTGGGAAAGCGATTATCTAATGAACAATTTTAAATTTAGTAAGTGCTCTACAAGACTCTTTGTTTGACCTCCGGACAGTGGTCAGTGCGTAGAGGACTACAAAGTTCTTCCCGGAGTGGCGGCTAGAGGTGTCGTACGAACGTTTTTTACCTTCGGGGATCAAGAAAAGATTCACGCTAAATTGACGGCATCTTTCTTCTGGATCTAAGCGCTGTGAGCGAAGATTCCTATAAGCTGATGGTATCCTGTTTGGTCGTGAACACGAGGTATTTATCAAATGGCGGGAAATAGATGGGCGTGCCATGGAAACTCTCAGTAGTGAAAGTTAAGGTTATACGTAACACCAGTAGCAGATCTTGGTTTGACAGCCGACAATTTATGCATTGCATCAATTGTTGAATTATTTGTTTTCTTCTTGGAATTTCTGGGAGCTACGAGCTCGATTATCCAGATTTTCCGCCGACGAAGCCCTGGAAAGCATAGTCCGGAAGAGGGAGAGCTGGTGAATTGAACCTGAAGGGACCAAAACCAAGAAAAAAATAAAGAGAGAGAAGTGCTCTACAAAATGAATAATATACTTTTTTCACGACCGTGAACATGAAGTTAAAGTACTCCATTTTAGTACACTTCCTAAAGTGTTAAAGAAGGTACTTTTTTAACACTTTAAAGCTTTTTTACATTTTAAATTAGTGTTTTTTCAATACCTACTACAATAACCATAAATATTAATTTATGCAATGTAACAGTAAACGCGACATTAACTGAACCAACCTGTCAAGTTACTTTTGATTTCGTCATTATTTCTTTTAGTTCATGTGTCACTAGTTTTAAAATTTGTCAGCTTCGTTTTCGAGATACAGGGCGTTAAATATTTTTAAAAAAGTCGGTATTTTTAAATATGTCAAAAATGCTCTAACTAATTTGGATGAAACGTGGTACACTTATTTAACGTAAGAAGGTGCCTGCAAAGCTCTACCGTTATTAAAATTATTGAGTCCAGTGGCGTCTCAGTGGGCATCATAGCCAATATTATTGAGAAAAAAAAATGAAACCACTTTAAGTAATACTACAATGTATCCATAAACAGCATAAAAAAATCCAAAATTAAAAAAATAAATAATTTTGACCTTAGTAAATAAAGAAAATAAATATTATTATTAGGCAAATAATTGTTAATTTTTTTATTTTGGTTTTTTTACCATGTTGTCGATAGAATATTTGATATAATAATTTAGAATAATGAGAGTGGCTCAATTTTTTTCTAAATAAAAAGCTAAATACAAAGAAAAATAGGAGACTTAAAAGTTGCATTTTAAATTGCTAAAAAGGATTTTTTTTTATCTTTTTGACATCCCACGAAAGTCTATGCCTAAATACCAGAGTACCGTGGGTGTCGGGTTATTAGATGTTTAACCCATCGTTCCCCCTGTTCCGTCAACGTTGTCCAAGCACTGAAACATGCAGTTGCATTTCACAGCACCTTTTAGACAACGCAGTAGTGCCACCACAGTCGTTAATTTTAAATAACTACTACCTAAGTATGTCTCCCCGCTGGGAATCGAACCGCCCACTTCTGGCTTAGAAGATCAAAGCTCTGTCCACTAGGCCACGGGGAAGACAATAATATAAACATTTTGTAAAAAGTCAGTGGCGTTTTTCTTAATAATATTGGCTCTGGTGCCCATTGAGACGCCACTGGACCCAATAATCTTAATCTAGGTAGAACTTAACAGGTGCTTTAAGAAGTGTGCCAAACTTTATTGAAATTAGTTGAAGCGTTTTTAAGATATTTAAAAAATACCAACATTTTTTTAAAACTTTAACGCCATGTATTGAAAACCAAGCGTCTTCGGGCAGATGTTTATATAAACTTTTTACCTAAAAAATTACAACGAAATCTTTCTTAAAATTAAAGTCGTCACTCATGTTACACCCTGTATAGGGTGTTTTATTTTAAAAGTAATATTTTATTATCGCATTTCTAACAATGGCTATCTCCAAAATTATCGCAAGTTAAAAATATTAAATGTGGTATTTTTACGGCTTTTAAGGGGACCCTGTTATTGATAATAAAATATACAGGATGTGCCATTTAATAATACCAAACTTTGTTATAACTTTAAAATTACCTTTAAAATTAAAGTCAATAAAAAACATATTGGTACGTTACTGAGTTATACGTAAAAATCCTTAAAACTTTTTATTAACATTTTTTTATCTCTTTTTTTTATCTTTGGACAATCCACGAGGGCTGAAAGCCTAAATACTAACGTACCGTGGGTGTCTTAAGCGAGGTAAGAGAAAGTTTGTTAACACGTGACTTAAAAACTTGAAGATTTGGGGGGAAGGAAAGACCTCCGCTGGCAGTAGGTGCCACAGTCTAGAAACTCTAGGGATAAAAGAACGAACGAAATAGGAAGTTCGGGGCCTGTCCCATTGAACTGTATAGGGATGCATACGCGCGGCACCACGAGTTTCTCTGTTGGGAGCTGCAAGAGGAGGGACTATACTGAATAATTCTTTGGAGCAGAAACCGTAAAAGTATCTATAGAGGAGCGATAGATCTCCACAGCTCTACGATGGGCAAGAGAAGGAAGTCTTTGAGTAAGTAAAGGATCATTAATAAGACGAACAGCCCTTCTTTGAATGGCATCAAAAAATGCTGAGTGTTGTAGGGGATGCCATTCCCCAGACATGAGAACAATATTCCAGAGAGGGTCGAATTTGGGACACATACAAAGTGTATAAATTGGAAGGAGAAAAATACTTTTTGGCTCGGAAAAGAAATCCAAGCTTTTTGAAGCCGGTGGCTATAGTACAATGTGTTTATGCCAGTTAAGGTTATTCTTAAATGTGACGCCCACAAGGTTAAATGTGTCCCCGCTGTGCAAAACCTGGCCACTCATAAGCAAAGAATGAGTGTTTGATGATTTTTTCGCGACAAGGAACATGATTGTGTTTTGGATGCATTAAATTGAACGAGATTTTTGGCGCCCCAATCCAATAACAAATTGAGATCCTGTGAAAAAGATATCTGCATCGCCCTGCGTTTGCTTTCTAAGTCGGGTTGAGAGATTGGTTTTGGAACCTGAAAAGTGGAGTGAAGGGTACTATCGTCAGCATAACTATGAATGGGATTGGTTGTGGAAGAAAGAAGGTCGTTGATGTGAAGAAGAAACAAAGTTGGTGATAGTACTGAGCCTGGAGGGACTCCAACATTAATTTTGTGAAAGCTTGAAGAGTGGTCATCAACAATGACTGATATACGTCGATTAGAAAGATAACTGGAGAGCCAAGAACAGAGTTTAGTTGGAAGACCGTAGGAGGGAAATTTATTAAGAAGTGCGTCATGCCAGACTTGGTCAAAAGCTTTAGATATATCTCTAAAATCAAGCGAGTTTCAAGTGCTTTTGAAAAACACTCTGTATCTCCAAAACCTCTCAATAGTCATGATTTACTTTTACCATTTATTTGTATAAAAATTAAATCGGATTTGTTCTATCTCTTTCAGTCTTCGCAATATCCTGCAAGATCAACAAAAATGCGATACCCTGTACATTGTCTTTGTTTTTGATAAATTTAAAAAGTTTATTTAAAATGGTAAAAGTTTATAGTTATTAAATTTATGTAAAGCGTATCGTATAAAATTAACCTCCAAAAATCTCTTTAAAAAACCCTTTTAAAAAACGCAAAATCAGAATTCATTTAAATATTACCTCTATACCCATTCAGGCAACGGTTTGAACCATTTGAAAAACGTTTAAATGTATAAAGCGCGCCCCAAAAAGCTTGCAATTAAGCTTCTAATACCTCGGGCGTAATTATTTAATGCAAAAACTTAACCCCGACAACCGTTTACGCAGAAATTTAAGCATTTGGATGCGGCGTCAGCAGTTTTACATCGGCACTGACTCCCCCGGATTAGGGGGAGCAATTTTAACATTGAACCCGGGGGACCAAATTATGCCGTTTTAATTAAGAAGTAATTTGGTAATTATGATTCTAAATAGTCGAAAGAAATATGAATAATTTTAATTTTATTATAATGAAAAAACTGCTGGGCTGGTAATATCTTTTATTACCACTATTAAAAAAATATATACATTATTGTGATTTTAAACAATTATTATGGCTTATTGTCTACGCTCATTACTCACATCCATTACCCATGGCGCAGCGGTCATAAGGTACTTTAAATATGCACAAATGCGATATTTTTTATATTTTTTGACAACCTCGTTTTCTAAATATGACTCTTCAGCCAAAGTCACTATTTTTAGTCACATACATGATATTTTTGTTAATGATACACAGGAAAACCACAGATTCCTTATGGCAAAATATTAAGATTTAAGCAAACATACCTATATCCAAAAGTTGATAATTAGGAAGATACAGGGTGTGAAAGTGAAATAAATATTTTTATTTTTGATAATTTTAGTTACGCTTTCAATATTTTAATAAAACTTGATATCTAGAGATTTATTTAACATAAGCTATTTAGATGTAATATTCATTTTTATGTGTAAACTAGAGGGGGCTAGGCTAAACTATCTAAATTTCTCTAAAACGTCCTAACTTTTTTTCTGCTACTCTGTATGTCACATCTAAAACCAGTAAACTTTCCTATGCTTTTTACACAGAAAAGGTTCTCATGACTCGTAAGTTTCTTAAAATTTCCACTTTCTTTATCTATCTTTATCCATACTAATCCTCCCTCCTCCTTCTCCCTTTTATTCTTTATCGCATTTGTTTTTAGTATTTTTATGTTTTACCCATCTATTATTGATTTGTAATACCTTAGAAACGGAATATGTTATGGTAGCAATAATACCTGCTATCACACCTAGGGCATTATAAGCGGGCATTATGATAATGCCCGCTTATAATGCCCTAATGCGGTAATATGGAAATTTTATTGCTTATCCAATTTTATTTCTCTCACAATAAAGATCAAGTTTATACAAACATATATATTAAAATAAAATCAATAACTTACCAGTTCCCCAAAATATGCCATTAAAACGGTTTTGGTTATTTGAAGAATTGCGTTCGCATCTTTCCAAATACCAAATATGCCATACTCCCGATCATACTCTTGCCTTGATTTAACTGGCAAAAGATTTTCAGTCGCTTTTATGGCCTTTTCTCTTATATTTTGTGGAATTTCTTCCATTTTGAGCAAATCGTTAAATAAAAAATGCCAATTGATTAACTGATAGAAACATCAAAGTCAAACTTAACACCAGTCATTATTTACTTACGTATACAGGTACAGGTGCAACTTATTTTTATATTGCGAATAAATAATGTAATTAGTCATTGAAAAACTCTTTTGGGTAAAACATAAGCATTGTATGCACCACGGGCTTTACTGGACTATAATGCCCATCAGGTCAAAATCTAGCCCTCAGACCAGAGGCCCTCGGGCTATTTCTGACCTTCAGGGCATTATAGTCCTAGTAACGCCCTTGATACATACATAACTATTGTACTTAGCCCGAGAGCCCTTTTTCAACATTAAGGGGCCCCCTAAGCTTGGGAGCCCCGGGGCACTTAGCCCCGCCTAGCTCTATAATAGCTACGCCATTTCTTAGAGCCATTCTTACAAGATATACCTTTTTTTTGAAAAAAGCATAAGGGAATTTACTGGTTTACTTGGATGGTATAAACAGAGTAGAACAAAAGAGTTAGGAAGTTTTAGAGAAATTCAAATAGTGTATTCAGTCCCCGTTAGCATACACATACAAATTAATATTAGATCTGAATAGCTTATGTCAAAAAACCCCTTAATGCTGAGTTTTATAAAAATATTTAAAACATATCAAAAGTTATCGAAATAATTTAAAAATATTTTTTTACTTTGACACCCTGTATCTATCATCTTTTGAATATAGGTATATTTAGGTAATTTCTAATATTTTGGCATAAGGAATATGTGGTTTGTCTGTGTACCATTAATTAGCGGACACCCTGTATAAGTATAAAAATAATATGTAATACATAGATACGTAAAATCAACTTATAAAATAGATTAACTCGCACGGAATAATCATTTCCATCTCGTATGACTTACGGCATTCGCCTGCTGCTCGAGCTGCAAAAGACATACTCGTGGGAAATAAAGAACATTTCATGGTCGTCTCTTAATATATTAATATTTTTAACACGCTTTTATTAACTTGGGTTGTAACTATCTATCCATCTGGCTATCTATGTAACGGAATCTTTGAGCCTAATTTTAACCAACTTCCAGCTATTCGATTTCTTTGAAACTTTGCACACGTATTAAGGACCCATGACAATGCAATAATCTGCAAACAGTATCCCGTTATCCTGCTTTGGATCGCCAGGGAAAAAAATTCCATTATATTATTATAACCACTGCTTGATACCACCAAGTGTCATCTGTCACCTGTACGTCCCAGTGGTACCAACCACCGGCCATTTCAAGAGTTCAATCTGAATCGATTTTACTCAAATTTTATATTAGGTTATTTTCAGAAAGTCCATCTGAAAAACTTTTGCTACTCTTGACAAAATGGCGAAAAAAATTTTAGTGAATAAACTGGAGCATTTATTTTTAAAAAATTAATTGATATAACGAACTAAAAAATTAAAAATAATTAATAGTTTAAAAAACTAAAAAAACACGCTTTTATATGCAACCGAACTAAAAATTAGAAAATAATTTTTCATTAAAAAAAATATTGTCACTTCATAGTAAAAAGCGTGGGGTGCTTAATATATTAAATGTTGTTATTATATTTGCCAAAATCTATGATGGAAAAGTTATGAAAAAATAGTAAAATGCACCCCACGCTTTTTACTATGAAGTGTGAAAATATTTTTTAATGAAAAATTATTTTCTAATTTTTAGTTCGGTTGCATATAAAAGCGTGTTTTTTAGTTTTTTAAACTATTAATTATTTTATGACCTATTACAGTAATTTATGTAACAAGTGCATAAAGTGATACTTTTTTATAAATGGGAGTAAAAAGACACTTTTATGCATGTGTTACATACTATATTTTTTCCACGACCGAATAAAAATTTCTCAAAATACCATTTTTTACATGTTTTACTTATCTAAACTTATTAATTTTAATTTTTGCAGCACAGCCATTATATTGCAACAAAAAATCATAACTTTCTTATTTTTTCAAAGACAATTATCCTCTTCATAACTATAAATTTCTTATTAATTTTAGAAAATTGTATGTACTTACTTTTGTATAAATAATACTAAAACAACATAAATTCCTTTTTAATTTCTTAGATATTCAAATCCAATATTACTATTAATTTTAAATAATTTCTATTAAATTTATGTGCAAACTCTTAAATTTTAAAACTAGTGACAAATGAACTAAAAGAAATAATGACGAAATCAAAGGTAACTTGACCGTTTGGTTAAGTTAATGTCGCGTTTACAGTTACATTGCATAAATTAATATTTAAGTTTATTGTAGTGGGCGTTAAAACAAAACACTAATTCAAGGTGTGAAAAAAGCTTCAAAGTGTTAAGTTTTTTACACACTACACTTTGTGTAGTGTACTAGAATGGTGTACTTTAACTTCATGTTCACGATTTAAAAAATAGCATTGACGAAAGATATGATTTAAATCTGTGGCGGCTAGTAGTTTGTCTAGCAGAAAGGATTCAACATAAAAAGAAAATAAATATAAAAAAATAAACCGACCTCAAAAAAACCTTACGAAAAAACAAAAAAATATTAAATAGTAAAAGTTTTTAAATAAAGTCGGTTAATACCATATGTTATTAAAAAACTAAAATATATTTTTTATTTACTTAAAGACTACTTTAAATTTTCAAAACTTTACATGTTTTTGTGCTTCTTTGTATTCTCTGTACATTTTTTAATGTCCCTTTTCCAGTTATTTTTTAAAACGAATTATCAAACTTTAATGTAACTTAATTTGGCTAAAAGTTCATTTTAAGATTGCATAATTAAAGATGTTTAATTAGCCTTTGTTTTAAGGCAAAATACCTTCTAACTAGCTCAATGTCAGTCGGGGCACGTGGGTCGTGGATTGAGTAACCTAAACATTCCTTTAACTCCTGTATCAGTACCAGAAATTATTAAGTTGATAATTTGTTAGCCCCTCCTATTATAGTTTACCACAAAAAGGTACTTATATATGGGCGCCACCTAAAGTTATAAATTGTGGTGGTAAACTAAAGAAGGAAGTTCCTAAAGGTAAACTAAAACAAAACAATCAGATTCCAACACAAAATAAAAAAGACATCGTATAAAATATGCGTGTTCTTTATTTAAGAGGAACTTTCACTTGATTTCAAAAAATGGGTGTTAGTAAAAAGAAAACATAAAAGACTCTAGCGCTTAACGTTTGCAAACATTATTACACCGCTTTAACAAAATTTACCAATTTAAATTAAAATTTTAAGAATCTAATTAATGTTTAATATGTTAAAGTTTACTATTTTGGTTTTTGTTCAACATGCAATATGTGATTTTAGACAAATCAATAAAAAAAAACGGTGTACTTTAAAAGGTTGTAAATGTGTAGTCAAACTTATCTGAAATCCTCTTTAAAAGGTCCACTAGATGTTTGAGTGGGATTCTCACACTGGTTACAGGCTGGGGCCTACAACTCCGGATTCAGATAAGTGGCATTCACTGGTCGTAGATCATAAGGCTTGTGCAATAGGTTAATGGCATGCCTCACAATAAGCAGGCAACTTAAATCTGGCTTCCTTAAGCGTAGGGAACAGATAGAAAATAGAACATAAGAAGAACCGGGCTTATCTAAAACAGTATCAAATTATTAAAACCAATTCAAAGACAACGTGTTTTTGAGGTTAGGTTTCGACATTCCAAGAAAAAGGTGAATTATGCAAAAATACTAACGCAAAATATAAGTATAGAAAAGACATACCTTTCAGGCTAAAGATGGACAAGAATTCATGATTTTTAACAGAGATTATTCAAAATTAATATCAAATCACAAAATTGCCTTCTAATCGTAGCTCCGGTTTGACAGAAAGTGTCATTTGAAGTCTCTAAATGTCCGACCAAAATTTGACACTTTGTCGAACCACTTCGGCTGGTAAACTCTGAAAGGTCCTCGAAATCTGACGGCTATCAGGCCAAAGATTTAAAAAAGATATGTGAAATGTCGCTGCTTCCCTCAAAACCATGGACTCGAGAAAGGTTCATACACCACAAGAAAAATTAACCGGTCACAAAAATCTCATTTGTAAAGGTTAACACTAACAGCTAGCGAAGCCTCTAGTAGATATATGCTCGAAGAAAAGAATCAGGTTACCTTACAGAGTACCGTCACTCTAATGAAACGCTTGTCGGGCTCACAGGGTTCTAGGCCACAGGAACCTTTTAGCTTGGTTTGCGACTTTGAGTCACTGCGCAATAGACGGCGCTAGGGGTACCAAATAAAATATAATACGCTAGGAAAGCCGCTGTAATTAAATTTGCAAACTGCACTGTTACAAAACAAATACTAATAATAATGTGAACACCTAGTATAAAAAGTATACATTTTGGGAATTTTAAAAATATACATTTTTGGGAATTTTAAAATAAGTATACATTTTAATTGGGTTACTTAACATTGGGAATTTTGCTAAATAAAGATATACGTGAGGTGTTAAGGTTTTTAAAGTGTAAATTAAACAATTTTTAGGTTACTCTTATAATAATAAAATAAAAACATTAAACAAACTGGGTCGCGTAGAAATGCAAAACAAACACTGAAAAATTTAATATTTAAAGGGAGAAAAGAAGTTATAAGGAGATAAGATAAGAAGTCGGTAGAAAACGTGAAGTCAAGTATAAAGTTAAAGTTTTAGTTAAGCCCCCGTACGAGGCTACCCCTAGTGGGGGTATGCCCGTACTAATTTTAGTTAGTCAAATAAGTTAAGATGGGTTTAAAAAAAATGCAAAGTTAGTTTTGATGGTCCACCGGTGTCATGGCCCAAGAAGATAGTTCCATATGGTACATTGGTCCCAGTGACGTAAAGTGGCCCTATATGTATGTATTCAAAATCCCACGTCACAATAAAATTAACGCATAAATACTATACTTTAGAGTGAAATTGACAGATGAAAATTTCAAGATGGCTGCTGACAACATCTTGGAAAAAAAAAAATCCTTCTCTTGTCTGTGTCATCATTTTAACTCTTACTGCGAAAAGGTGGTACTTTAGAAATAAATATAAATAAAAAACATTTTTTTACCTTAATACCCTTTAACTTTCTTACAATCAAATTTTAAACATAGATATATTAAGTTAAACTAATATGTAATTACCCTCTCCTAAACTGAGTTTGTAATTATAACATTTTGTAAATAAAACCTACTCAGTATTTAATTAATCCGGTTAAGGGAATCATTTAGGGAACACGTTTCTATAACCCTTTTTCCCGATTCTACTTAATGTGCTTAGTTGACCGGATAAATGTTTCTTGAGTTTAGGTCCCCCTATCAATCAGTTCGAAGTTGTTTTTGACTGAACCATTTGCGGGTCATCGTTAAAATTGAGCATTTAATGATTTTATCCAATTTTGCCTTAAAGCTCATTTTATAATAATTGGTTTAAATGGTCCACTTTGAGTTAAGGAATTAGATAATCATATTAACAAGAAAAAACAGGGTGTTTTATGACGAGCTTTGGCCATGGATTTTTCCAAAAGAGAGCTTTAAAAGCTTTTTTTTAAAAATTGGGAAAGTTGTAAAGCTAGTAGGGAAATATGACTAAAATATTCTGACAGTAATGATTTTCTGTTGTTGGGTTAGTTTGAGGCAAAGAATACCAATCCATAGAATCCCACAAGTGAGATTTCAGCGTACCCCAACAATTTTTACTACCTACCCTGACCAACAGATGGCGAAAGTAGTACGATGTCGCTTTGCTAATACGATTACCATCAGAAATTGATAGCAGTCGCTGACGAGCAGTCGGCCCGATCAGTTAGAGTGAGGATATACGCAAAATTTAATGAAAATAAAATCCCCGATAAATGGTAGTATCCATAAGATAATTAAATTTATGATTTCAGAATAGGATATATCGATGGGTTTTTGACAAAACATCGTAAGCGACATTCGTCAGTTTTACTGGAAACGTTTTTTTGTCATTGGCTTTATTTCAGATGAAGATATGTTCAATATTGGTTCGGCGGTTCATTTAATAAATGGTAGTTATTTGGGTACACGCCAAAAAATAAATTAAAAGTACCAAAAAAAAAAATAAAGCAAGCAAATAGAGAACTAAAAATCGACGTTTTGGTGGCAAGTCTGCCACCGTTGTCAAGATAAATTGAATAAAAATAAAAAATTTAAAAATTAATTATTATTTAGGTTTAGAATATTAAACTTTTTTTAGGAGATTCTGAAAATTTTGACATTAAATGTTAAATATGTTTGTTTTGTAATTCAAATTAAAAAGAAATCTAAAATAAAAACATTCAGATCTCGGTTTTTCTTTAAAAATAACGCGATGAGAAGAAAAAATCGTTTCCCGTAAAATTGGCGAATGTCGCTTACAATGTTTTGTAAAAAAGCAACGATATATCCTATTTTGAAATAATAAATTTAATAATCCTATGGATACTGGGCCCATTTATCAGGGATTTTATTTTTATTAAATTTTGCGTATATCCTCACTCTAACTGATCGGGCCGACTGCTCGTCAGCGACTGCTATCAATTTTTGATGGTAATCGTATTAGCAAAGCGACATCGTACTACTTTCGCCATCTGTTGATCAGGGTAGGTACTAAAAATTTTAGGGTACGCTGAAATCTCACTTGTGGGGTTCTATGGATTGGTATTCTTTGGTTTGAGGTATAGTTTTAGGAATTTGTGGTAGTATTTTTGTGTAACCATCATCTATTTTACAAAAAAGCCTTAAATAAAAATAAAGGTGTAAGAAAAGGACTTCTTTAGTGGAGTACATTGATATTTAGGCAATAATTATTGAGTACAGGATAGTCAACCTAAAGGGTAAATGAAAAAAATTGGCAAAAACTGTTTAAAGTCATGGAGAATATAGAAAAAAAAGAACTAAAGAAAAAAATACAGTAAGGATATTAAAAGTCTTCCTCCCCTTCTTATTCTATTTATTAATGGGACAAGATATCGAGATGGACTCTTTGTTTGACCTCCGGACAGTGCGGACGTGCGTAAAGGACTACAAAGTTCTTCCCGGAGTGGCGGCTAGAGGTGTCGTACGAACGTTTTTTACCTTCGGGATCAAGGAAAGATTCACGCTAAATTGACGGCATCTTTCTTCTGGATCTAAGCGCTGTGAGCGAAGATTCCTACAAGCTGATGGTATCCTGTTTGGTGGTGAACACGAGGTATTTCTCAAATGGCTGGAAATAGATGGGCGTGCCATGGGAACTGTCAGTAGTGAAAGTGAAGGTTATACGTAATGCCAGTAGTAGATCTTGGTTTGATAGCCGACAATTTATGCATTGCATCGATTGTTGAATTATTTGCTTTCTTTTTGGAATTTCCGCCGACGAAGCCCTGGAAAGCATAGTCCGGAAGGGGAGAGTGGTGGATTGGACCTGAAGGGACCAAAACCAAGAAAAAATAGAGAGAGAGAGAAGATATCGAGATCTTGTAAAATGGTGTCACTTAAATTACTTTTGGCAAAAAAACAAATTTCGTCACGTGGCCTAGTATTAAGGAAACACTAGCAATTTGTGTTCTTAAATGGAAAGAGAGGGTCATATAGCACCTGGTTTTAAAGCTCCTTTGATTCTTTAATCCAGGCTACTTTGCTTTTAAAAATCGGTCCAGCCGTTCAAGACTAAGAACCGTTTGAAATTTGACTTAAATACTGTAAAAAACAAAGGGGTTTTCATACCATTGGCTTTTAAGTCTGGAAAGGCTGGGCAGATTTTAAAAACCAAAGTGGTATCAAGTAGAGAATTAAAAGACTTTTAAAATAAAGTTTAAAAACCTAACTGTATGTACACAAATATGTACAAATTGACGGTAGACTTAAAAGGCTTGTAACTCTAGAACGAATAGACCGATTTTTAAAAATAAAATGGCAATAAGTAGAGAATCCAAAGGCCTTTAAAACGAGTACTAAATAACCCATACCTTTCATGTGGAAAAAAGTTGCTTATACCCCTTTGGCACTAGGCCACGTGACCCTGATCAGACGTATGCCAAACAGTAGTTGAATTAATACCCTTTAACCCAAATTTTACCCGATCTCGATATCCTATCCCATTCAATAGATAAAGGGAAGAAGGACTTTTATATCCTCATTGTATACCTGCTTACAGAAGGATTAAAAAAATCAGCATTATTTAATTAAGTAACCTTTTTTTTATCTTTGGACAATCCACGAAGGCTGAAAGCCTAAATACTAACTGCAAGAGGAGGGACTATACTGGATAATTCGTCGGAGCAGAAGCCGTAAAAGTATCTATAGAAGAGCGATAGATCTCCCACAGCTCGACGATGGGCAAGAGAAGGAAGTCTTTGAGTATGTAAAGGATCATTAATAAGACGAACAGCCCTTCTCTGAATGGCATCAAGAATGCTGAGGGTTGTAGGGGATGCCATTCCCCAGACATGAAAACAATATTCCAGAGAGGGTCGAATTTGGGATACATACAAAGTGTATAAATTGGAAGGAGAAAAATACTTTTTGGCTCAAAGAGAAATTCAAGCTTTTTGAAGCCGCGGTGGCATTAGATACAATGTGTTTATAATTAACCTTATACTATAAACTGTTTTTGAAACAGGTTGTTTAGTGCAACCAAATTTAAAAAAAAACAAACTAAATTAGTAAAATTCATACAGTAGGTCACCGGGTAAAAGAACCATTTTAAAGAAGAACTGATAATTATTTAGATAATTTGCGGCACTAAAACGCAGCTATCATTAGATTAATTGGCGGGCGACCTCATTTCGGTCCGCAATTAAAACAAGTTTATGTAAAACGGGCATTTGCAAATTAACCCGGAGTCACGCCGCAGAGCACCGGAGTCGTTCCGGAAAATATCAACTGACATTTTGAACAAACTCACAAACGAATGGTCGACGAGAAACGCACACGCCGAAAACGGCGCATAATTACGTTAGTCAGATCGCGTTTGACGATGTTTTAAAATGTCACTGGAGATTTGGAAAACCAAACAAAACAAACACAGTCGGTAAATTATATATTTGCGTATTTAGTTTGGACAACATTTTAACAACTTAGAAACATAACTTTTTTCGTAAAACCAATTTTTTCAATTTTTTTGCGAACTATTTTTGATGAAAAACGAAAGAAATCTTTTTTTAAGGAGGGTATAATTTGGTTTGTTAATTTTTATTCTTGAAAATTCCACACCACTGTTTTTGACCAATCAAATGTGTAGTTTTGGTTGCATTACCATGACAACAGAAGTATTTATCGCAAATTTTTTTCTCCTGCCTGGGGTACCCTGGAGCGAATTATAGTGGAAATTTTTTGACATAATCATTGAATTTGTTTTAACGTCATGTCTGTCATTCACATACATAATTAAAGAAAATGTTATTTTGTACCAGTTGTAGTATTTCATACATAACATAATATAAAATAATGTAAGGTTTTAAGACCCTAAATGACAATTTTTTACAACTACAGATAGTAAAATAATATCATAAGACTGAAGTACTAGACATAGGTGAAGAGCAAACGAAAGCAAGGTATTGGTATAAAAAAAATAAAATAAACTATTTTTACCAACTGTAGTAATATAAGGTATATATAATATAAAAGAATAAACAATGATAAGCTCTAAAATTACATATATTTGCAACTACAATTGAGCTATTTATGTATCAAGGGCGTTACTAGGACTATAATGCCCTGAAGGTCGAAATAGATTTCGACCTGATGGGCATTATAGTCCAGTAACCCGTGGTAATGCTTTATGTTTTACCAAAAAGAGTTTTCAATGACTAATTACATTGTTATTCGCAATATATAAAAATAAGTTGCACCTGTACCTGTATACGTAAGTAGATAATGACTGGTGTTAAGTTTGACTTTGATGTTTCTATCAGTTAGTCAGTTGGCATTTTTTATTTAACGATTTGCTCAAAATGGAAGAAATTCCACAAAATATAAGAGAAAAGGCCATAAAAGCGACCGAAAATCTTTTGCCAGTTAAATCAAGGCAACAGTATGATCCGGGAGTATGGCATATTTAGGTATTTGGAAAGATGCGAACGCAATTCTTCAAATAACCGAAACCGTTTTAATGGCATATTTTCAGGAACTGGTAGAGTTATTGATTTTATTTTAATACATATGTTTGTATAAACTTGATCTTTATTGTGAGAGAAATAAAATTGGATAAACGACAATAAAATTTCCATATTAGCGCATTAGGGCATTATAAGCGGGCACATCATAATGCCCGCTTATAATGCCCCGATGTGATAGCAGGTATTATTGCTACCATAACATATTCCGTTTCCTAAGGTATTACAGATCAATAATAGATGGGTAAAACATAAAATATTTTTAACTGGACATGTCTTTATTCAATGAACACTTCTCACATATAAAGTCCTTTGTTAAATTCATAACTCACCTAATAATTTTCACGCTATCTCGCACTCTTCGGCGTGTATAGGCTGCAATTCTCACAACCTCTGACATGTAGTCGTTATAACCCTATCAACCTTATTTCACATAATAAATTAACTTAACTTATTAAGTCTTAAAGTTGTAGCGTTAATACATTTTCCCGCTCTAAGTGATGTATATTCATCAGGCATCCATAATCAAAATTTTCTGCATTTTTATCATTTTTGTGTACAATTTAATTGATACTATTATACATACAGTGTGTCTACGTAAGTTGGCGGATATGGGAAACTTTTATTATACAGGGTGTCCGGGAAAATGTGGGAAATCTCTCGCACACGTATGGAACAGATGAAAATAACACGACAAGTTCCTATAAAATTTTTCCGTTTAAGCCCCCCTGCGGAGATATGATCCCCTAAAGGGGGCAGCTAGAAATCGATTTTTTCGTGAATAACTTTTAAAGCGCTCTGTATAATTTGATAATATTTTAGTACGATGCATACTAGTAAAGACCTCTTAAAATAGTGCCCTTGAAACTTATGTCGCTTCTTTAGTTTGCCAGGGACGGACTAGTTTTTGCACATTATTGATAATATTTTTTACGCCCTGTATGGTGAAGACACAAAAATATGTTTTTGGGTAGTTTAAACCTTTTGCTAAAAAAAGGTACTCCTGTTTGACATCGATAAAATAAGCCGTTTTCGAGTAAAAAATTATTTTAACAATAAGAGTTTATTTTTTGTTTAATAATACAATATTTTATTTTCGATGTAATTTATAATTTTTAATTCAGTATTGAAGTCCTCTCAGTAGCAGGTCAGGAATTTGTTGCAAATGTTGTTAAAATAATTTTTACTCGAAAACGGCTCATTTTATCGATGTCAAACAAGAGTACCTTTTTTTAGCAAAGGTTTAAACTACCCAAAAACATATTTTT
>JACEGR010008289.1:0-38752 GCA_014170235.1 Listronotus bonariensis
TTATTTCTTATGTAAAAATATTATCTATAAAGGGAAGCTTTAGTGTTAAAATTTTTTAAAAATAATAGTTTAAAAAACTAAAAAAACACGCTTTATATGCAACCGAACTAAAAATTGGAAAATATTTTTCATTACAAAGAGTTTGTCACTTCAGAGTAAAAAGCGTGGGGTGCATTTTACTATTTTTCATAACTTTTCCCTCATAGATATTTGCAAATAGAATAATTATAACATTTAATATATTAAGCACTTACGCTTTTATTCTGAAGTGACAAACTCTTTGTAATGAAAAATTATTTTCTAATTTTTAGTTCGGTTGCATATAAAAGCGTGTTTTTTTGTTTTTTAAACTATTATTTATTTTTCATTTTTAGTTCGATATATCAATTAGTTTTTTAAAAATAAATGCTCCAGTTTATTCACTAAAAAATTCCTTCGCCATTTTGTCAAGAGACACAGAGGATTTGTAAAGGAATTTATTTATCCTGGCGGTCCTAATCAGGATAACGGGATACTGTTTTTAAATTATTGCATTGTCATCGGTCTTTGATACGTGTGCAAAGTTTCAAAGAAATTGAATCGCTGGAAGTTGGTAAAAATTAGGCTCAAAGATTCCATTACATAGATAGATAGATAGATAGATAGATAGTTACAACCCAAGCTAATAAAAGCGTGTTAAAAAGTACCGGGTGGGCAATCACCAGACCGACATTAGAAAATCCCATGGTTCAAAATATCGGCATGATCAAAAAGTCAGTGAGCTTTTTTTTTGTTGAAATCTCTGCTTTCCGATGGTATAAAAAAATATACATTATCACGGTATTTTTTTAATGTATTTGCTTCCAGAGAAATTGACAAAAAACGTTTTTCACTCTTAAAAACTCACCACCTTTTACTTTCCGACCTCATTCCAATTAATGGTAATTTTTAGAAACCTGCGGCAACTCCGATTTTGACGAAATTTGGTATACCGAGGTTTTTGGGGCGCTGATCACGAATCTGAAAGAATTTTTTGGCGAAAACGTTTTGTTTTTGAGATATTCATCATCAGACTTGAATTTTAAACTAATCCTATTTTTACAATATTCCCCCTTCTTTTTGCACACAATTCTTGATTTAAAGCTGAAGTGGCACACAATATTTGATTTTCACCTTCTAAAACCCCGTTTTTACGTATTTTACATTATTTTCCATTAAATTGCATAGCTATACTTTGAATCATTTCAATCCCAGTGTGCCATGAAGCCCTATGTGTATGTATGGTTGCCGCATTATCAAAGAAAAGCCACGCAATTTAATGCAAAAATAATGTAAAAACGTAGAAAAACGGGGTTTTAAAGGTGAAAATCAAATATTGTGTGACACTTTAGCTTTAAATCAGAATTGTGTGCAAAGAAGGGAATATAGTGAAAATAAGCTTAGTTAAAATTTGAACTTTGATGATGAATATCTCGAGAATGAAACGTTTCCGCCAAAAAATCTTTTAGATTCGTGATCAGCACCTCAAATACCTCGTATACAAATTTTGTTAAAATCGGGTTGCTGCAGTTCTAGAAAATTACCAAAGGTAATTATGTTCTTTTCGAACTTAATGCCACTTTTTAACATGGAATACTTTGACCAGAAGGAGCTTTTCTTTTATGCTTTGGATTTTTTCTCGCCACACCAGCTTGTAAATGCTGTATATTCTTTCTCGAACCTGTGCTTCCACTTGGACGGCAACAAATCTAAATTTGCTATTTCGACTGCTTTTAGAATGGATTCGGGTAATTCCTCGTCAGAAGACTCCATGGGAAACGTTATTTATTCAAAATCGACGATACTGATCAGAATGTTCTAAAGACACTTTTAATTATTAATGACTTTTAATGACTTTGATCTTTTATAATATGGACACCGGCACCTGCCACAACTAAAAATCTGACAAGCAACTTTAATATATACCAGGATTTTTGAAACAATGTTTTAAAACAATATTAATTCTTAGTAAATATTTCGTTGATTTTACACCTAATTTGTACAAATAAAAGAATACTATGCTAATAATAAAATTATACTTATTATTTTAACAATAAATTCCTGACCTGCTACGAGAGGACTTCAATACTGAATCAAAAATTACAAATTACATCGAAAATAAAATATTGTATTATTAAACAAAAATAAACTCTTATTGTTAAAATAATTTTTACTCGAAAACGGCTCATTTTATAGATGTCAAACAAGAGTAAGTTTTTTAGCAAAAGGTTTAAACTACCCAAAAACATATTTTTTGTGTCTTTGCCATACAGGGCGTAAAAATATTATCAATAATGATGCGAAAACTAGTCCGTCCCTGGCAAACTAAAGAAGCGACATAAGTTTCAAGGGCACTATTTTAAGAGGACTTTACTAGTATGCATCGTACTAAAATATTATCAAATTATACAGAGCGCTTTAAAAGTTATTCACGAAAAATCGATTTCTAGCTGCCCCCTTTAGGGGATCATATCTCCGCAGGGGGCTTAAACGGAAAATTTTTATAGAAACTTGTCGTGTTATTTTCATCTGTTCCATACGTGTGTGAGAGATTTCCCACATTTTCCCGGACACCCTGTATATTTTTATTCAGTAAACAGATGGGTGAAGGTCGCTTTCTATCTGGACAAAAAAAAATTGTTTTATTATATTAATAAATAAAAATAATAAAGAAGTAATGTTTCTGAGCCTTAGAATAAACAATTAAAAAAAAATTTAAATTCTTAGGCATAAAGGCTCCTTAATGGCAAAGAAAAACAAATACATAACCTGGTAGAAACGTCTACTTGGCTGGTTACTTTAAAATTACGGAGTCTCCAAATAAATGGATAACCCCGGGTCGCAATAAAGACGGTAACACGTGTTTCTTCCTTGTTGGGAATCATCACAACCGCTGTACATTGCTGACAACTCGACTATGTTTCTGGTCGCCTAAACATAATCCCTGTCGAAACCAAGGAAGTAAATTTAGACGGCCAGAGCCATCTCGCCAAGCAATTCAAAAACAACCAGCCAGAACACACAAATATTAGTTCATTTCTTATTAGGGTAAAGTTCTAGAGCAACCATCTTTTATGGTGGACAAGTTGAAAAAGTGGCAATGGAAATGTAGCAAATTGGGATGGCGCCACAGTAGCCAGTGGAGGGATTTTGGTATTTCTTTCCTTTTTTATTTTGTATCTATCTGTCCTTTTCCATTTGGTATCTCACTCTTATAATTCATGCTCATTGGTTAAAAAATCTCCTCTGGCTACTGTGGCGCCACCTTAAGTTGCACCTTTCGACGGACACTTTTTAAAACATTCAGATGGTTATCCTCCCCTCCACCATCCATACTCTATGCATATACTTATAAGGTGCCGACAAAAAATGTCCTTTAAGAATATAATATAGTATGTTGTCAAAATTTCTAAATATAATAAAAAGTATTAGGAAAAAGTGCAAAAAAGTAACAAGGAATAACAAAGATAACTCAATCATTTAGCTTTCTCTTAAGGGTAAATTCTTAACTCTATTATTGTACTATAAAGCTTTATCATAACATTTAGTTTGGTCCATTAACTGGGCAACAAACAGGAAACTTTTATTTGTAATTTGACAGAAAATTTGATTTTTATTAAAGTTGATGTATGGTTCCAAACTATGTTGGCAGTAATTAGTTTAATTAAAACTTATGGGATACAAATGAAACTTTAAAAATTAATAAAATCAAAATAATATTTAAAAAAATGATAAAATGTTAAAACAAATATTTTGGTACAAATAAAACGTATACCTAAATATTACCTAATGGCTTCTTATTAAAGTTTTAATTATTTATGGCTTAAACATATTTAACTCCTGCTTTAGAGGGTGTAATTAAATTGACAGCTTAAAATACAGGATATGATTCCTTAGCTCATTTTGGGAAGAAAAGTTTATAATAACATATGTCCTAAACCTCTTAGCTTTTACGCTACAGGGTGTTAAAATTTAAAAAAAAAATTGTATTTCTATCATAATTTTAAAACTGTTGAAGATATGTTCTGTACTTTGGCGGATTCATTTAATGGATGGTATTTATTTGGGTACACGAAAAAAAAAAAATTAAAAATACTAAAAGCCAAAAAAAAATTTAAACAAGTATAAAGATAATTAAAAATCGACGTTTCGGTGGCAAATCTGCCACCGTTCTTAAGACAAATGGAATAAAAATAATAAAAATAAAAACTTACTATCATTTAGGTTTTAAAATTCAAAATTTTTATGTTTTTCTAGGATATTCTGAAAACTTTGACATTAAATGTCAAAACATGTTTGTTTGGTTATAGTGTCATAGTGACATAGATAACTGGTTGCTGGTTATGGATGGTGGAGGGAGGATAACCATCTGAATGTTTTAAAAAGTGTCCGTCGAAAGGAGCAACTTAAGGTGGCGCCACAGTAGCCAGAGGAGATTTTTTAACCAATTACCATAAATTATTTGAGTGAGATACCAAATGAAAAAGGACAGATAGATACAAAATAAAAAAGGAAAAAAATACCAAAATCCCTCCACTGGCTACTGTGGCGCCATCCCAACTTGCTGCATTTCAATGGCCATTTTTCAACTTGTCCGCCATAAAAGATGGTTATGCTCCCCTCCACTATCCATATTGCTGGTGTATTGATTGTTTATTTTACAAAAAGGTGAATAGTTAGTTAATTTTTAGTCTTCCGGAAGATACTTCAGTATCAAGCAAAGGCAACCAAGTGTTATTTAAATTAACTGAAATTGATGCTACACAACTATCTTTATTTAATAATATATACGCACTTTCTAAAATACCTTGCGAATGCAATAAGTTTTATATAGGTGAAACTTGTAGATCATTAGTCAAACGCATAAAAGAACACAGATCATACATTAAAAACACAGAATTTCATAAATCAAAAATCTGCCAACACGCATTTGATAACAATCATAGAATAAACTGGGATGCTTCGAGCATTTTAGCAAAGGAAACTGTTCTAAAAAACGCAAAATCAAAGAAAGTGCGTATATATTATTAAATAAAGATAATTGTGTAGCATCAATTTCAGTTAATTTAAATAACACTTGGTTGCCTTTGCTTGATACTGAAGTATCTTCCGGAAGACTAAAAATTAACTAACTATTCACCTTTTTTGTAAAATAAACAATCAATACACCAGCAACCAGTTATCTATGTCACTATGACACTATAACCAAACAAACATGTTTTGACATTTAATGTCAAAGTTTTCAGAATATCCTAGAAATACATAAAAATTTTGAATTTTAAAATCTAAATAATAGTAAGTTTTTATTTTTATTATTTTTATTCCATTTGTCTTGACAACGGTGGCAAATCTGCCACCGAAAAGTGGATTTTTAATTATCTATTTACTTGTTTAAATTTTTGTTTTTGTTTTTTAGTACTTTTAATTTTATTTTGGCGTGTACCCAAATAAATACCATCCTTTAAAACTGTTATATTTTCATGAAATGAAATTTGGCTGGCTACTAAGCACTAATAGATTTTTTTTTTAATGTAGAAGATTTTTAAATATTTTAACTAGTAATGTCCGTATGGGAAAAATACTAAAGATTTAAAAAAATATGGTACGGCATTGGTCTTTCCAAAAATAAAAATAATATTTTTAATCCTCATTTATTTTGCAATAAATTTGACCCTATGATTTTTTAAAGAAATAAAAATGGGGCACTAGCCTACTAGGTTAAAATATTTTCTTTAAACGAAACCTGCATCAAAAACGGTTTTTATTTTTACGCAAAAACGGTGTATCGGACAAAAGACATCAAGAAGCCAAATTTATTGCAAAATAAATGGAAATTTTAAAAATAATTTTTATTTTTGAAAAAAGCAATGGCGTACTATATTTTGTTGGAAAATTTTCAATATTTCTCCAGTACGAATGCTGGTAGAAATAATTAAAAATCTATCAAATTAAAAAATGCCTATTAGTGATTAGTAGGTGCGTGTCAAATTTCATAAAAATATCTAGAACAGTTTTAAAGTTATGATAATAATACGATTTTTACCTTAAACTTTATTACCCTGTAGCTCAAAAGTTAACAGGTTTAGGATATACCGGGTGTTGCTCCATCGAGCGGGACATAGGGAATCCCATATAAATTTTAAAGTGGTCCAATATTGGTTCCCTTAATTATTTTAGAAGAAAATATAATTAGGATTTTTAAAGAGCACGAAAAGTTGTACCCAGTGTACAAATTTCAGCTCTTCTCAGTCCGCCAGCTAAGAGATAAATGCTAAAATAAGTTACGAATCTCCTATCTTCTTACCCGCCTTGTATTATTAGAAGTTTAAAATAAAATACTAGAAAAATTATTTAACCTCTTACCTCCCATCTACGCCTCTTACTCTCAAGTTGTCAGATCAATGTCACATCATTCTTAAATAATTAACTACTTAAATCAAGAAAAAATCACTATTATAAAATGGTTTTACCAGGGAAATAGTTAGTGTGAAGTGTAACGGACATGTTTGCAGCCTATTTTCCCAATAGGCCAATACTAAGTAAATTGACAATAGAACGGACGATAAAAAATTTGAAACTACAGGCACAGTAATCAATAATTGCAAGTGTGAAGAAAATCGACGTGATCTTTTGCCAAACGATTTTTTTCTATGGGGACATTTAAAAACTAAGCTAGGTACCAATAAAAAATATGAAAATTTAGTCCAGCTAAGGCATGCTATTTCTGCTAAATGTGCCAGAATATCGATGTACCAACTAGCCAACGCAACGCAAAAGTTTTATAATCGTTTGGGTTATTGACTGGCAGTTAATGTAGGAGTATTTGAGCATTTGATTAAATCCTAATATTTTCGTCATAAATTGACTTCTAAATGTAGAAAAATTTGTTTTATTGTCTTGCGTAACTGTGAGTGCATGTGTTGGAATTAGCTGTAAACTAAAATGATATGCGAGGATTCTTTTTGAAATTCCCGTATAAAATTGTTCAGTTTTGGCAATGACATTATAAATTAATGATCTAAATTGTCACTAATAAATCGATATGGTGTTTTTATTGTTGATTTCTAGAGTACGGGGTGCATAATGAGATACTACGTTGCAGAAGTATTAAGCAGTTTACTCTTTACTGGTTGGTTGAAAATTGCTCAAATTTTCATTTTGGGTGGAACTTACTGTGCTCTTCAATAAGTCCTAATAGCATTTTTTCTAAAATAATTAGGGGAGCCAATTGACTACTTCAAAATTTACATGGGATTCCCTATGCAACACCCGGTATATTATTATAAACTCTTCTTTCTAAAATAGAGTAAGGAATCATAACATGCATTTTTAGGCATCAATTAAATTACACCCTGTATGTGTGTGTGTGTGTATTTGCGTTTTATGGCACTGGATAAAACCAACTGGCCAGCTTCCCCTTTTTTTTTTGACATTGTTCAGGACACCCTGTATAGACTGTTAGAAATTCAAGGTCTACCATCAGGATCTTGGAAACAGTAAGAGCTACAGGATCAGTTAAGGTAGCTCAAAGTTGTGCACTTTAGTGCCTAAAAATACTCTGTTTTTTAAATTCAAAAATTTACACCTGCTCCGGAATAACAAATAAAAAACAAACATGTTTTTTTCTATATGAATACCTATCATTGCTTTTTGGAAAAAAAGTTATTCTTCATAAAAAAAATTTGCTACTTAAAAGAGTAAGATTAACGAAAAGAAAAATGTTGATTTTATATACAGGGTTCGCAAAAACTTAAAAATAACATGATTTTTCTCCAAGAGTACCTTAACTACCTTTATTTTAAATTTTTAAGCCAAATGTGATTTAGAGAATTTATTTAAAATAGCATTTAAATAATTTCATTAATGCTACAGGGATATCAAAAATTTTTATAAAACTGATTTTGAAATTATCAAAAACTATTTATTTTTTATTTTTATAATTAAATGTCCTAAAGAAAACTCTCATTATTTGCTTTTCAAACAACAGGTTTTTATTTTTTTAAAGTATAATAATAAATTACAAGGGGGAATCATACAGTCGCCAGAAAGATTAATAATTAAGATCTAACTTTAATGATCTTTTAACCCTTATCATATCTAATTGGTTTAAAAAAGCTTGTTTTTACAGGTAATTTAATGTTAAACTTTAATTAAATAAAAATCAAATTTTTGTCTCCGTCACAAGACCTTCATTCAATATTGAATTGGGGCGCCAAAAGTCTCGTCCATTTTAATGCATCCACAACACAATTATGTTCCTTTCGCAAAAAAGCCACCTTTAATCTTGTCAATTCGTTCAAGCGTCACATTTGTTTGATCTTAACTGGCATAAACACATTGTATCCATAGCCACGGCAGCTTTAAAAAAGCTTGGATTTCTCTTTCGAGCCAAAAAGTACTTTTATTCTTTTTAATTTACAGATTTTATGTGAATTCCAAATCGACCGCCTCTTACATCACAACCCTTAGCATTTTTGATTTCATTTAATTCATCAATTAATAATTCTTCACTTACAAAAAAGCTTCTGCTCTGAAGAATTGTTCAGTATAATTTCTTCACTCACGGTTCCCAACAGCATTACTATACTGTCCAATTGGACAGGCCCCGAACTTCCCATTTCGTTCGTTCTTTTATCCCTAGAGTTTCTAGATTGTGGAACCTGCTGCCCGCGGAGGTCTTTCTTTTCCCCCAAATCTTCCAAGTATTTAAGTTCCGTGTTAACTTTCTCTTACCTCGCTTGAGATACCCACGGTACATAAGTATTTAGGCTTTTAGCCTTCTTGGATTGTCGAAACAAATGTTCGTCATTAAATAAAAAGTTAAAAGAAGTACTGTACAGTAAAAAAATTAATTTTAACCTTCTTTAGAGAAATATATGTTTTTAAAACAAATATTTTAAAATGTGAATTGTTTGTTTGTAATGTAATTTTTTTAAACCGTTGTATACATTGTTGATGTATTTCAAAGCTAGGACTCCTGCTTGACAAGTAGCACTGAGAATGGTTTTACCCCAAAGTGCTCTGCTACGCAAATTAGTAATTACCTAACGTTTTTACAAACTACAAAAGTCTAGTTTCATTTTCTTATAATTTGACGTGAACACAGTCACAACTCTTTGTGACGTAAGATATCTTCCATATAAATATCGATGTTACCCAAACCCAGCGCAAAACAAAAATAGTGTATCTTTAATTTACAGTCTCGAAAATCCTTTAGTAAGACACTTACCGTGAATAACCCTTGTCTACATTTTCTCTATCTCTCCTATATTGTAAGTCGAACACAGGTTAATGTAGAGTGCGTTAAAAATACTAAGTTTATTGTTTTACTCTTGCTTATCAAAATACAGGGTGGCCCACCATATTCGACACGGTCTGTAGCTGAATAACCATGGGGTTTCTAAAAAAGTAAATACTAAAACATATACAGGTCGTATAAGGCCACAGTATAATAGTTATTTATTAGATAAGTGAGTTATATTACATATAAGTCACGCAAGAAAAGTTTAACTCTCGAGCCCGAAGGGCGAGAGAGAGTAATTTTCTTAAGTGACTTATATGTAATAACTCACGTGTCTAATACAAAATTTTATCCAACACTTTCGTATAAATCGTTTTTAATATCGAAAATAATTTGAAAACGTCATCCATTATTTGTTACTTGTCATTGTCAACACCAGCAACAAAATTTTGTATTATTGTATATTGTTGGAAGTAATAAAGAATTAGTATAAGTCACTAGTGAGCTAAAGTCTATAATTCACTAGTGAGCTAAAGGGTACTTTAGCTCACTAGTGACTTATAGTACACTTTATATCCTCAAAATCTGATCAATTATGTAGATATTATATGTAAGTGTTGGATAAAATTATTTTATCCAACACTTACATATAATATCTACATAATTGATCAGATTTGAGGATATAAAGTGTACTATAAGTCACTAGTGAGCTAAAGTACCCTTTAGCTCACTAGTGAATTATAGACAATACAAAATTTTGTTGCTGGTGTTGACAATGACAAGTAACAAATAATGGATGACGTTTTCAAATTATTTTCGATATTAAAAACGATTTATTCGAAAGTGTTGGATAAAATTTTGTATTAGACACGTGAGTTATTACATATAAGTCACTTAAGAAAATTACCTTAAACTTTTCTTGCGTGACTTATATGTAATATAACTCACTTATCTAATAAATAACTATTACTCAATACAGGATGTCTCAAAAAAGTATCAAATCGTATCAAAGTTATATTTTTTAAATGGAACACCCTATATTTTATGACGGTTTTAGATTCTACATAAAAAAATAATTAAAGTTTGTTAATAGTACCAGGTGTCTAATTTTATTCGTTTTTGTGATATTTGATTTTTTTTCAAAATGCAGGGGTGCAATTAAATTAATTTTATTTTAACAATATATACTCCGTAAACTTTAAAATTTTTACAAGATTAGAAAGAGTCTGCCTTATCATACGTAGGTCATATCGAGATTATAGATTATACAGGGTGATCAAAAAATAATTTCAATTTTTTAGAAAGTCAAATAGCAAAATATCTCTCTTATTGTAAATGGAACACCCTGTATGTTTTACACCACATGATGACAAACCAAATGCTCTTTCAAATGGTAAATAGGTTGCCTATACCTATCTTTTTAAACTTTTAAGTAAATTCCGTTTTAACATATTTTTATTCCAAATGTCTATTTAAATGTAAGTAGGCTGTGATATAGCTTAGCCTATTTACTAAGCCGTTATTGCAAAATGTTAATTTGTTGGAAAAAAGCACAAAATTAAAAGATTTTGTATTATCTGCCACTATCTTTAAAATTCACAGAAAAAAAAATTTGTTGCTTATAATGCTACTTCCAATAACACTTATTTCAGCTGAATGTGGTAATGATAAAACTTCTGTTTTTAAACAATCCTAATAACGCCTCTGGTCAGTTATGACGACATTCTGTGACGTATAACTCGTTCTTCCATTATCCATAATCACTGTGTCAAATTTTTTAAAGCAACTATTAAGGTTATCAGATGGTTTCTCCTGGAATATTTTTCAGGATTAACTCTAGACTAAAGTAAACAATTTTTTCACATCCTACCAATATTATATTATCTTGTTGTTGTAGAGGAAGTGGTTTTTATTTAAAACCATTGAAATTTCTTTTAAACTGAGTAAAACTAGTGTTTTAACATAAATCAATAAATGGTCTTTGTTATTTTCTTAAGAAAAATATTAATGCCTGCTATGTCACAGCCAACTTTAATTTAAATAAACATTTGGACTAAAAATTTGTAAAAACAGATTTTACTAAAAAGCACAAAAGATAAGTATAGGCCAATTATACACCATTTGAAAGAGTATTTAATTTGTCATCATGTGACGTAAAAAATACAGGGTGTTCCATTTAAAATAAGAGAGATATGGCCATTTGATTTTCACAAAAATTGAAATTATTTTTTGATCACCCTGGACAATATTTGATCTTGATTTGACCTACGTATGATATGACAAACTTTTTCTAATTTTGTTACACATTTTGAAGTTTAAAGTGTTAAAAGTGTTAAAGTAAGATCAATTTAATTTTACCTCTGCATTTTTCAAAAACGAAGAGAATTAGACACTTGGTACTATAAAAAAACTTGAGCTATTTTTTAAAGTAGAATCTAAAACCGTCATAAAATATAGGGTGTTCCATTTAAAAAATATAACTTTGATACGTCACACTTTTTCGAGACACCCTGTATAGACTAAAATAATTTTATACTGTGGTCTTATCCGACCTGTATATGTACCAGTATATACTTTTCTTAAAAACCCCATGGTTATCCAGCTACAGACCGTGTCCAGTATGGTGGGCCACCCTGTATTTTTTAAGAATAACCCAAAGGTACTAAATAATAGTAAGAAATATAATAACCACAGGGTATTCACGGTTGGACTTAATTATGCATGTTTTTTTTTATAATATTTCGAAATGAACTTATTCTTCACAAACGTTCTTGCTTCAATCAAAATTCTGGAACATGTAATAAAAATCACCGTAGGATATACAGGGTGGTTTAATATCGCTAAAATATTACTTAGAAAAATAAAAACAAATCAAAAAACATGTTTTAAAAACTACCTAAATAAAAAGCATAAAAAAGTAATCAAAAGTGTATTAAATTGTCTTTTCCTATTGGTTATATTTTCTGCCGAAAATTAATTTTAACTTTAAAAAAATATTCAATAAACAAATGGTTAATAAACTTAAAAGCAAAAATTGTTTTTTCGGAATAATAAAAATTAAAAAAACAAGTCCATCAGTGGACACACTGTATGTCTTAGAAAAACTTACCACAAACCAAACAAATCAGCTGTTATTTAAATTTTAGTAAACAAGACTTTACGCTGTTGCACGTGTTACCGGAAGAAAAACGCGGGATGTAGCAATTCTGCGATTGAAACGGCGCGACTGCCGATGGCTCGAAAGCTCTTCAGCAGCGAGCTTTGCTAGGGAAACATCAAATGCGCAACAGAAAAAAAAACAACATATTTTTGATACCAATTGTTGTAAATGCAGCTTAAGTTGTTTAAAAGACATTTAAGTGTTGCAGTTCTTTTAACTAACACAGGATAACATTATACAGTATCCCAGGATATGTGTTACAAGAGAACAAATGGACCAACATTTTTTATTTTATACCGCATTTTGGAAAAACTTGTGGCATGGTTTGAAACAAAGAATAAAACATTTTATTTCAATAATATACAGGGTGTTTCAGAACTATGGAAGCAAACATTAAGGTGTGATTCCTTATGTTATTTTATGAAAAAAGTTTTTATAAACATAGTCCGGGGTTGCTTCCTTATTGATATACAGGGTGTTAAAATTTAAGAAAAAAAAAACAGTTTTTTTCGTAATATTTTTATTATGCTTTGGCCGATTTGAATAAAATTTGGTACATTTATTTAAAGTAATAAGGCTCTTATTTAGCCCTAACTATATTGTTATAATTGGGTCCAGTGGCGTCTCGCACTGGCACCGCAAGTTATATTATTGAGCAAAAAAAATTGGTTCGTTTTTTATAATTAGGCAATTAATAATACAACTTTTTAGTCTCTTATATTTTCTTCGTATCTCGCTTTGTTTTCGAAAAAAAAAATAAAGCTACTTTAAGTCAAGTTCCAAAAAGAAGCAGTAAACAGCATAAAATAAAATCTAAAATTAAAAAATAAAGAATATTTATCTTGGTAAATAGGGAAAATGACAATTTTTGATAAAATACACGACTGCTAATTTGTTTTAAGGCAAATAATTGTTTTATTTCAATTTTTGCTTTTTAAATCATGTTGTTCTTTTTGAAAGAAATTAAAGTAAATTTAATATTTTTCTCGAAAACGAAGGTATATACAAAAAAAATAAAACAAATTAAAAAGTTGTATTATTAATTAATTAATTATAAAAAAATATAAAAACGTCAAAAATGTCAGTGGCGTACTTTTTTTCTCAATAATATAAGTTGCCCCACTGAGCCGCCACTGGGCCCAATAAACAATATGGTTAGGGCTAAATAAGCGCCTTATTACTTTAAATAAATGTGCAAAAAATTTCAAAGGAGCCTAAGCGTATTGAAAATATTTAGAAAAAACTAATTTTTTTTCTTAAATTTTACCGCCCTGTATCTTAGTAAGAAAGCAATTCCGGACATATGTTGATAAAAACCTTTTTTCATAAAAGTGTTTCTTATTTAATAGAGCAAAATTGTATAATCTATATCCATATTTAAAACGCAAAGCTATAATTTTTAAACACTTCGTTAGTGACTTCTGCTGCACATATTTAAATGTTTTTTTTTAATGTTTCTTTGGTTACCGAGATGTCTAATCACTATTTTTCCAAATGTTTTATAGCCTATTTTTTTCTAAAAAATCAAAATTTATTATATTTTGTCACCTTAATTGTGAAACCACCTATAAAAATCCCATCTTTAGCCTTATTTTATAAAGCTAAAAATGGCATCAAAACCACATTTTTATAAAAACTGGAGTTATGTAGGTTTTACAATTAAGGTGACGATATGCATATTTGAAGCGGGTCGGCAACCAGTAAAACATCAAACCAAAGGTGATAAATTTAGCAGAAGTCCGAATTCCATTTAAGTTAGGTCGCCAACCAATGATACATACGTCAAAGGGTGATAAATTTGGCAGGTGTGCTCAACTCATTTAGGCCTATGTTCGCCTAATTTTTGACCGAGAACGTTTTTAATTCGCCAGTATGTTTTTTTTTGTGTGTATGTGCGCGATTACTTCTTCAATTATGGACCGTTTTAATTTTCTTTTTATTTAAACAAGTGCCCTTCTGCGGTGGTGTTATGAAAAACCGTAGTCAGAATCGCAAGATAGAAAGATACTAGAACCATTGTTCTATCTCTGCCGTACGTTGTTCGTGCGGCAAAGCTGCCTCTAGAGTAGGCTCAGATAATAAAGATCAGGGGTACATTCAGAATTAACAAGCTTGTGGTAAAATTACCTCTTTTTAACACGCTTTTATTAGCTTGGGTTGTAACTATCTATCTATCTATCTATGTAACGGAAACTTTGAGCCTAATTTTTTCAACTTCCAGCGATTCAATTTCTTTGAAACTTTGCTCACGTATTAAGGACCGATGACAATGCAATAATTTAAAAACAGTATCCCGTTATCCTGATTAGGACCGCCAGGATAAATAAATTCCTTTACAGATCCTAATACTACTCTTGACAAAATGGCAAAGGAATTTTTAGTGAATAAACTTGAGCATTTATTTTTAAAAAATAATTGATATATCGAACTAAAAAATGAAAAATAAATAATAGTTTGTCACTTCAGAGTTAAAAGCGTGGGGTGCATTTTACTATTTTTTCATAACTTTTCCCTCATAGATATTTGCAAATAGAATAATTATAACATTTAATATATTAAGCACCCCAAGCTTTTTACTCTGAAGTGACAAACTCTTTGTAATGAAAAATTATTGTCTAATATTTAGTTCGGTTGCATAAAAAAGCGTGTTTTTAGTTTTTTAAACTATTATTTATTACCGAACTGAAAGAGGTATTGATAGTGTTTATTTTTACCGATTTAATAGTAATAATAATTATACTTTAATACCATATGTTATACCCGGCTTCATATATTTTTATTTATTGTTTTTAAATTTTTTTGTGACCTTTATTTATTTTTTAAAGTCGGTTTAGTTTTTTTCATGTTTATGTAACGAGATAGTGTTCATATTTCTGTGTTAACAATAATTGTATTGGTAACTTTTTAATTTTTCGTGTTCTAATGGTTTCTAAGTCAATCTTTGCATTAGTTTAGTATTTATTGTTTATAGTTAAATTACGTTGATATTAGGGTAAGTGGCGTCGTGATGCAAAAATTGACGCCCATACTATCAAAAATTAACTTTGAAGTTTAAATATTTTTGAAGACCAAAAAAATCTTCACCTCATTTTTTTCTTATTTTCATACAGACTTTCATTCTTTCTTTTGAACGTTCTTTTTCTTCTTTTATTTTAATAAGGAGGAAGCAAAAAAAATGATCCCCACTTTTAAATTGCATTTTTCGCCCCTGCAGCGTTGCGCTCTGGTGCCTTGCACCACTCGGTGGGCACGGCCCTGGGTACAAGTTACCAAAAATTTTAAGCCTACAAACGTAGATATTTAACACTTGGTTACATCTTGAATGGAACTTACTTATTGTTATCAAGTAGTATTGTTAAGTTTGAGATCAAACAACATCAAACAAGCAACATGTGGTTGCCTGTTGTGATTTCTGCTCGTTTTGGTATTCTACCAGAGACAAGAATGAGACGAGCAACTAAATAAATTATCCGAGAGAGAGATAGCTGCTGGGCCTTCCTTTTCTGTCTTCAAGGAAGGTAAACGCAGATGGCGCGTGAGTCGACTTTATCGTTTGCACGCCAAATTCAAATTATATAGCTGTGCTATTTTTTCCCTTAATGTTAGGTACTTGTTTTTGTTTCCTATTAATATAAAATATTGGGGCTTAGTTTAATAATTACACACACCTAATTAAAAATGTCATTTATTTGGTTTTTATAAAGATTTTTCTTACAGATAACCATGTCAATATTAACGTAAATTATTTGTTGAAAAGCACAAATTTAATATATACTCTGTGATCACTAATAAAAGTCAATACTCAAAGTTCAATTAAAGGTAAAAACCACGAAAACACACAATAAATCACAGAAAATGTAAACAAACTGTCCGAACAAATCGGCCATTGAAAAATATCAAACACAAATATCGAATAACATTTCGGCGTGACTGCCTGCGGCAACGTTGTCAATTAAAAATATTCGATTCATGGTATATTTTCTTTCTCTTAATTAGATGCGAGCCAAAAAGGACATTAAGGTTTACATGCAGAAATTGTAAACAACTTGGCAACCAGGGCAAAGCGATGATTGCTCCATCTACGATAGCCTGCCATGATGAAAGATAAAGACATATTTTTGGAACTTGCGTTAAACCAGAAAGAGATAAATACAATGGACAAATTGTTAGGACCAGTTACTCGTCTCTATTGTTGTCTCTGATTCTACTTTCGTTAGTGTGGTTGAGTAGGACGCTTTGATACGCCATATAAAGTTTATTTGTTTGTGGAATCAAATAATTACCCAACCTAAATATTAGTAATTGCAAACTTTAAAGCAACATTTAGTATTTTAAACCAAAAAAGTTGGTGGTAGCTTCTTGGCAATAGTTTACAACTTGCGACATTTTAAACGAAGAATTTTCTGGCTTTAAGAAAATAAAAATACTTTCTTATCTCCCCCACCAAGGCATAAATACTCCTGCAAGATATGCCCAAAATATTGCACGCAGCTGTGATCGCGCAACACATGCAGTTTTCGAGCATGATGTATGATGGTAGATGATAGTTAACATTAAGGCTTCACAGGGCCGTAATAACTGTTTAGGGCGGGGCGCCTTAGGCTGGAATTCCCTGAGCTCCTAAAAATTAAAAAAACAACAACTATTGAAGAGCAAAAAAAGTCTTTCCCTACTTTTCACGCCTATTTCATTCCAGAGCGCCTTATTCACAAGGCAAATTAATCACCAGAAATCCCAACCCGACCTGAACTTTTTTAAAACTCCCCTTCTGGCGCCTATTTTTTCATGGCTCCCTCAGGCTGTAGCCTAGTCAGTTTAATGGTTAATACAGCACTGAGGCTTATTTGGTAAATTTATATACGCGCTATGTTCTTCACGTGGCATGTTGCATGTCTCGTGTTGGTGATGTATCATCAATGCGTTTAATTGTTGCATTTTCTTTTTTTCAGCTTATATAAAGTTAAGAGAATTAGATCTTTATGTTTTTATTTAAAGTAAAATAATTCTGTTTGAAAAAAGTTTTAAATTTTTTGGGTATTTATGTACGTTTGATTATAAAAAAATAGGTTTTAAGTGATCTTAAGCAGATACATTGAATGTGTACGATGCCAGGGCCGGCCCGAAGGGCGATGTAGAGAGGCGACTGCCGTAGGCAGCATATTATAGATTATAAAATTGAGTTTTTTTTTGCGCAAAAACCTTGCTTTTTATAATATTTAAAAAATCATACATTATTTATACTATTATCTACAAGTTTACCGGGTAATCCAAGCGAATACTTCCCGGATGCCATTTTTTATCGATACTGACGAAACTTGGTAGAGTTGTTAGACTTTATTGGTATCGCCAATTAAACTTAAAATTATTTTAAAATCATAGGAGATGTGTAAATAATTTTTTCTTTATTTTATTTTTGAAAATTTTAAAAGCACAAAAGCGATTTTTTAATAACACTGGAGATAAAAAATTAAATATTCGTTTTTAAATTAAATTTGATCAAACTTTGTTTTAAAATGCTGTATTCCGACGTAAAATAGTCTGTAGAATCTGAAATACAAAAAAGTGCTTTAACACGTACTTTTAACGGCATTAAACTTATTAAATGGGACCAACATGAACTAATAATTATTGTTCAATGGAAATAACTCAATTATATAACTTACAAATAAATATTCCAGCTCATTTTTAAATTTGTGGGATGATCCGCTTGGTTCTTAACGTCTTATTTATTATTAGGTAATATTTATTAATTGTCTAACTTTATTTGGTGTATGTAAGTATAAAAAGTGTTTTATTATACCTTAAGTCCTAAAAACAATACAATAAATATTACCTAATAAATAAATAAGACGTTAAGAACCTAGCGGATCATCCCACAAATTTAAAACATGTGCTGGAATATTTATTTGTAAGCTCTCTAATTGAGTTATTTCCATTGAACAATAATTATTAGTTCATGTTGGTCCCATTTAATAAGTTTAATGCCGTTAAAAGTACGTGTTAAAGCACTTTTTTGTATTTCAGATTCTACAGACTATTTTACGTCGGAATACAGCATTTTTAAAACAAAGTTTGATCAAATTTAATTTAAAAACGAATATTTAATTTTTTATCTCCAGTGTTATTAAAAAATCGCTTTTGTGCTTTTAAAATTTTCAAAAATAAAATAAAGAAAAAATTATTTACACATCTCCTATGATTTTAAAATAATTTTAAGTTTAATTTGGCGATACCAATAAAAGTCTAACAACTCTACCAAGTTTCGTCAGTATCGATAAAAAATGGCATCCGGGAAGTATTCCTTGGATACCCGGTAAACTTGTAGATAATAGTATAAATAATGTATGATTTTTTTAAATATTATAAAAAAGCAAGTTTTTGCGCAAAAAAACTCAATTTTATAATCTATAATATGCTGCCTACGGCAGTCGCCTCTCTACATCGCCCTTCGGGCCGGCCCTGGCATCGTACACATTCAATGTATCTGCTTAAGATCACTTAAAACCTATTTTTTTATAATCAAACGTACATAAATACCCAAAAAATTTAAAACTTTTTTCAAACAGAATTATTTTACTTTAAATAAAAACATAAAATCTAATTCTCTTAACTTTATATAAGCTGAAAAAAGAAAATGCAACAATTAAACGCATTGATGATACATCACCAACACGAGACATGCAACATGCCACGTGAAGAACATAGCGCGTATATAAATTTACCAAATAAGCCTCAGTGCTGTATTAACCATTAAACTGACTAGGCTACAGCCTAGGGAGCCATGAAAAAATAGGCGCCAGAAAGGGGAGTTTTAAAAAAGTTCAGGTCGGGTTGGGATTTCTGGTGATTAATTTGCCTTGTGAATAAGGCGCTCTGGAATGAAATAGGCGTGAAAAGTAGGGAAAGACTTTTTTTGCTCTTCAATAGTTGTTGTTTTTTTAATTTTTAGGAGCTCCGGGAATTCCAGCCTAAGGCGCCCCGCCCTAAACAGTTATTACGGCCCTGTGAAGCCTTAATGTTAACTATCATCTACCATCATACATCATGCTCGAAAACTGCATGTGTTGCGCGATCACAGCTGCGTGCAATATTTTGGGCATATCTTGCAGGAGTATTTATGCCTTGGTGGGGGAGATAAGAAAGTATTTTTATTTTCTTAAAGCCAGAAAATTCTTCGTTTAAAATGTCGCAAGTTGTAAACTATTGCCAAGAAGCTACCACCAACTTTTTTGGTTTAAAATACTAAATGTTGCTTTAAAGTTTGCAATTACTAATATTTAGGTTGGGTAATTATTTGATTCCACAAACAAATAAACTTTATATGGCGTATCAAAGCGTCCTACTCAACCACACTAACGAAAGTAGAATCAGAGACAACAATAGAGACGAGTAACTGGTCCTAACAATTTGTCCATTGTATTTATCTCTTTCTGGTTTAACGCAAGTTCCAAAAAATATGTCTTTATCTTTCATCATGGCAGGCTATCGTAGATGGAGCAATCATCGCTTTGCCCTGGTTGCCAAGTTGTTTACAATTTCTGCATGTAAACCTTAATGTCCTTTTTGGCTCGCATCTAATTAAGAGAAAGAAAATATACCATGAATCGAATATTTTTAATTGACAAACGTTGCCGCAGGCAGTCACGCCGAAATGTTATTCGATATTTGTGTTTGATATTTTTCAATGGCCGATTTGTTCGGACAGTTTGTTTACATTTTCTGTGATTTATTGTGTGTTTCGTGGTTTTTTACCTTTAATTGAACTTTGAGTATTGACTTTTATTAGTGATCACAGAGTATATATTAAATTTGTGCTTTTCAACAAATAATTTACGTTAATATTGACATGGTTATCTGTAAGAAAAAATCTTTATAAAAACCAAATAAATGACATTTTTAATTAGGTGTGTGTAATTATTAAACTAAGCCCCAATATTTTATATTAATAGGAAACAAAAACAAGTACCTAACATTAAGGGAAAAAATAGCACAGCTATATAATTTGAATTTGGCGTGCAAACGATAAAGTCGACTCACGCGCCATCTGCGTTTACCTTCCTTGAAGACAGAAAAGGAAGGCCCAGCAGCTATCTCTCTCTCGGATAATTTATTTAGTTGCTCGTCTCATTCTTGTCTCTGGTAGAATACCAAAACGAGCAGAAATCACAACAGGCAACCACATGTTGCTTGTTTGATGTTGTTTGATCTCAAACTTAACAATACTACTTGATAACAATAAGTAAGTTCCATTCAAGATGTAACCAAGTGTTAAATATCTACGTTTGTAGGCTTAAAATTTTTGGTAACTTGTACCCAGGGCCGTGCCCACCGAGTGGTGCAAGGCACCAGAGCGCAACGCTGCAGGGGCGAAAAATGCAATTTAAAAGTGGGGATCATTTTTTTTGCTTCCTCCTTATTAAAATAAAAGAAGAAAAAGAACGTTCAAAAGAAAGAATGAAAGTCTGTATGAAAATAAGAAAAAAATGAGGTGAAGATTTTTTTGGTCTTCAAAAATATTTAAACTTCAAAGTTAATTTTTGATAGTATGGGCGTCAATTTTTTGCATCACGACGCCACTTACCCTAATATCAACGTAATTTAACTATAAACAATAAATACTAAACTAATGCAAAGATTGACTTAGAAACCATTAGAACACGAAAAATTAAAAAGTTACCAATACAATTATTGTTAACACAGAAATATGAACACTATCTCGTTACATAAACATGAAAAAAACTAAACCGACTTTAAAAAAATAAATAAAGGTCACAAAAAAATTTAAAAACAATAAATAAAAATATATGAAGCCGGGTATAACATATGGTATTAAAGTATAATTATTATTACTATTAAATCGGTAAAAATAAACACTATCAATACCTCTTTCAGTTCGGTAATAAATAATAGTTTAAAAAAACTAAAAAACACGCTTTTTTATGCAACCGAACTAAATATTAGACAATAATTTTTCATTACAAAGAGTTTGTCACTTCAGAGTAAAAAGCTTGGGGTGCTTAATATATTAAATGTTATAATTATTCTATTTGCAAATATCTATGAGGGAAAAGTTATGAAAAAATAGTAAAATGCACCCCACGCTTTTAACTCTGAAGTGACAAACTATTATTTATTTTTCATTTTTTAGTTCGATATATCAATTATTTTTTTAAAAATAAATGCTCAAGTTTATTCACTAAAAATTCCTTTGCCATTTTGTCAAGAGTAGTATTAGGATCTGTAAAGGAATTTATTTATCCTGGCGGTCCTAATCAGGATAACGGGATACTGTTTTTAAATTATTGCATTGTCATCGGTCCTTAATACGTGAGCAAAGTTTCAAAGAAATTGAATCGCTGGAAGTTGAAAAAATTAGGCTCAAAGTTTCCGTTACATAGATAGATAGATAGATAGTTACAACCCAAGCTAATAAAAGCGTGTTAAAAAGAGGTAATTTTACCACAAGCTTGTTAATTCTGAATGTACCCCTGATCTTTATTATCTGAGCCTACTCTAGAGGCAGCTTTGCCGCACGAACAACGTACGGCAGAGATAGAACAATGGTTCTAGTATCTTTCTATCTTGCGATTCTGACTACGGTTTTTCATAACACCACCGCAGAAGGGCACTTGTTTAAATAAAAAGAAAATTAAAACGGTCCATAATTGAAGAAGTAATCGCGCACATACACACAAAAAAAAACATACTGGCGAATTAAAAACGTTCTCGGTCAAAAATTAGGCGAACATAGGCCTAAATGAGTTGAGCACACCTGCCAAATTTATCACCCTTTGACGTATGTATCATTGGTTGGCGACCTAACTTAAATGGAATTCGGACTTCTGCTAAATTTATCACCTTTGGTTTGATGTTTTACTGGTTGCCGACCCGCTTCAAATATGCATATCGTCACCTTAATTGTAAAACCTACATAACTCCAGTTTTTATAAAAATGTGGTTTTGATGCCATTTTTAGCTTTATAAAATAAGGCTAAAGATGGGATTTTTATAGGTGGTTTCACAATTAAGGTGACAAAATATAATAAATTTTGATTTTTTAGAAAAAAATAGGCTATAAAACATTTGGAAAAATAGTGATTAGACATCTCGGTAACCAAAGAAACATTAAAAAAAAACATTTAAATATGTGCAGCAGAAGTCACTAACGAAGTGTTTAAAAATTATAGCTTTGCGTTTTAAATATGGATATAGATTATACAATTTTGCTCTATTAAATAAGAAACACTTTTATGAAAAAAGGTTTTTATCAACATATGTCCGGAATTGCTTTCTTACTAAGATACAGGGCGGTAAAATTTAAGAAAAAAAATTAGTTTTTTCTAAATATTTTCAATACGCTTAGGCTCCTTTGAAATTTTTTGCACATTTATTTAAAGTAATAAGGCGCTTATTTAGCCCTAACCATATTGTTTATTGGGCCCAGTGGCGGCTCAGTGGGGCAACTTATATTATTGAGAAAAAAAGTACGCCACTGACATTTTTGACGTTTTTATATTTTTTTATAATTAATTAATTAATAATACAACTTTTTAATTTGTTTTATTTTTTTTGTATATACCTTCGTTTTCGAGAAAAATATTAAATTTACTTTAATTTCTTTCAAAAAGAACAACATGATTTAAAAAGCAAAAATTGAAATAAAACAATTATTTGCCTTAAAACAAATTAGCAGTCGTGTATTTTATCAAAAATTGTCATTTTCCCTATTTACCAAGATAAATATTCTTTATTTTTTAATTTTAGATTTTATTTTATGCTGTTTACTGCTTCTTTTTGGAACTTGACTTAAAGTAGCTTTATTTTTTTTTTCGAAAACAAAGCGAGATACGAAGAAAATATAAGAGACTAAAAAGTTGTATTATTAATTGCCTAATTATAAAAAACGAACCAATTTTTTTTGCTCAATAATATAACTTGCGGTGCCAGTGCGAGACGCCACTGGACCCAATTATAACAATATAGTTAGGGCTAAATAAGAGCCTTATTACTTTAAATAAATGTACCAAATTTTATTCAAATCGGCCAAAGCATAATAAAAATATTACGAAAAAAACTGTTTTTTTTTTCTTAAATTTTAACACCCTGTATATCAATAAGGAAGCAACCCCGGACTATGTTTATAAAAACTTTTTTCATAAAATAACATAAGGAATCACACCTTAATGTTTGCTTCCATAGTTCTGAAACACCCTGTATATTATTGAAATAAAATGTTTTATTCTTTGTTTCAAACCATGCCACAAGTTTTTCCAAAATGCGGTATAAAATAAAAAATGTTGGTCCATTTGTTCTCTTGTAACACATATCCTGGGATACTGTATAATGTTATCCTGTGTTAGTTAAAAGAACTGCAACACTTAAATGTCTTTTAAACAACTTAAGCTGCATTTACAACAATTGGTATCAAAAATATGTTGTTTTTTTTCTGTTGCGCATTTGATGTTTCCCTAGCAAAGCTCGCTGCTGAAGAGCTTTCGAGCCATCGGCAGTCGCGCCGTTTCAATCGCAGAATTGCTACATCCCGCGTTTTTCTTCCGGTAACACGTGCAACAGCGTAAAGTCTTGTTTACTAAAATTTAAATAACAGCTGATTTGTTTGGTTTGTGGTAAGTTTTTCTAAGACATACAGTGTGTCCACTGATGGACTTGTTTTTTTAATTTTTATTATTCCGAAAAAACAATTTTTGCTTTTAAGTTTATTAACCATTTGTTTATTGAATATTTTTTTAAAGTTAAAATTAATTTTCGGCAGAAAATATAACCAATAGGAAAAGACAATTTAATACACTTTTGATTACTTTTTTATGCTTTTTATTTAGGTAGTTTTTAAAACATGTTTTTTGATTTGTTTTTATTTTTCTAAGTAATATTTTAGCGATATTAAACCACCCTGTATATCCTACGGTGATTTTTATTACATGTTCCAGAATTTTGATTGAAGCAAGAACGTTTGTGAAGAATAAGTTCATTTCGAAATATTATAAAAAAAAACATGCATAATTAAGTCCAACCGTGAATACCCTGTGGTTATTATATTTCTTACTATTATTTAGTACCTTTGGGTTATTCTTAAAAAATACAGGGTGGCCCACCATACTGGACACGGTCTGTAGCTGGATAACCATGGGGTTTTTAAGAAAAGTATATACTGGTACATATACAGGTCGGATAAGACCACAGTATAAAATTATTTTAGTCTATACAGGGTGTCTCGAAAAAGTGTGACGTATCAAAGTTATATTTTTTAAATGGAACACCCTATATTTTATGACGGTTTTAGATTCTACTTTAAAAAATAGCTCAAGTTTTTTTATAGTACCAAGTGTCTAATTCTCTTCGTTTTTGAAAAATGCAGAGGTAAAATTAAATTGATCTTACTTTAACACTTTTAACACTTTAAACTTCAAAATGTGTAACAAAATTAGAAAAAGTTTGTCATATCATACGTAGGTCAAATCAAGATCAAATATTGTCCAGGGTGATCAAAAAATAATTTCAATTTTTGTGAAAATCAAATGGCCATATCTCTCTTATTTTAAATGGAACACCCTGTATTTTTTACGTCACATGATGACAAATTAAATACTCTTTCAAATGGTGTATAATTGGCCTATACTTATCTTTTGTGCTTTTTAGTAAAATCTGTTTTTACAAATTTTTAGTCCAAATGTTTATTTAAATTAAAGTTGGCTGTGACATAGCAGGCATTAATATTTTTCTTAAGAAAATAACAAAGACCATTTATTGATTTATGTTAAAACACTAGTTTTACTCAGTTTAAAAGAAATTTCAATGGTTTTAAATAAAAACCCCTTCCTCTACAACAACAAGATAATATAATATTGGTAGGATGTGAAAAAATTGTTTACTTTAGTCTAGAGTTAATCCTGAAAAATATTCCAGGAGAAACCATCTGATAACCTTAATAGTTGCTTTAAAAAATTTGACACAGTGATTATGGATAATGGAAGAACGAGTTATACGTCACAGAATGTCGTCATAACTGACCAGAGGCGTTATTAGGATTGTTTAAAAACAGAAGTTTTATCATTACCACATTCAGCTGAAATAAGTGTTATTGGAAGTAGCATTATAAGCTAACAAATTTTTTTTTCTGTGAATTTTAAAGATAGTGGCAGATAATACAAAATCTTTTAATTTTGTGCTTTTTTCCAACAAATTAACATTTTGCAATAACGGCTTAGTAAATAGGCTAAGCTATATCACAGCCTACTTACATTTAAATAGACATTTGGAATAAAAATATGTTAAAACGGAATTTACTTAAAAAGTTTAAAAAGATAGGTATAGGCAACCTATTTACCATTTGAAAGAGCATTTGGTTTGTCATCATGTGGTGTAAAAACATACAGGGTGTTCCATTTACAATAAGAGAGATATTTTGCTATTTGACTTTCTAAAAAATTGAAATTATTTTTTGATCACCCTGTATAATCTATAATCTCGATATGACCTACGTATGATAAGGCAGACTCTTTCTAATCTTGTAAAAATTTTAAAGTTTACGGAGTATATATTGTTAAAATAAAATTAATTTAATTGCACCCCTGCATTTTGAAAAAAAATCAAATATCACAAAAACGAATAAAATTAGACACCTGGTACTATTAACAAACTTTAATTATTTTTTTATGTAGAATCTAAAACCGTCATAAAATATAGGGTGTTCCATTTAAAAAATATAACTTTGATACGATTTGATACTTTTTTGAGACATCCTGTATTGAGTAATAGTTATTTATTAGATAAGTGAGTTATATTACATATAAGTCACGCAAGAAAAGTTTAAGGTAATTTTCTTAAGTGACTTATATGTAATAACTCACGTGTCTAATACAAAATTTTATCCAACACTTTCGAATAAATCGTTTTTAATATCGAAAATAATTTGAAAACGTCATCCATTATTTGTTACTTGTCATTGTCAACACCAGCAACAAAATTTTGTATTGTCTATAATTCACTAGTGAGCTAAAGGGTACTTTAGCTCACTAGTGACTTATAGTACACTTATATCCTCAAATCTGATCAATTATGTAGATATTATATGTAAGCGTTGGATAAAATAATTTTATCCAACACTTACATATAATATCTACATAATTGATCAGATTTTGAGGATATAAAGTGTACTATAAGTCACTAGTGAGCTAAAGTACCCTTTAGCTCACTAGTGAATTATAGACTTTAGCTCACTAGTGACTTATACTAATTCTTTATTACTTCCAACAATATACAATAATACAAAATTTTGTTGCTGGTGTTGACAATGACAAGTAACAAATAATGGATGACGTTTTCAAATTATTTTCGATATTAAAAACGATTTATACGAAAGTGTTGGATAAAATTTTGTATTAGACACGTGAGTTATTACATATAAGTCACTTAAGAGAATTACTCTCTCTCGCCCTTCGGGCTCGAGAGTTAAACTTTTCTTGCGTGACTTATATGTAATATAACTCACTTATCTAATAAATAACTATTATACTGTGGCCTTATACGACCTGTATATGTTTTAGTATTTACTTTTTTAGAAACCCCATGGTTATTCAGCTACAGACCGTGTCGAATATGGTGGGCCACCCTGTATTTTGATAAGCAAGAGTAAAACAATAAACTTAGTATTTTTAACGCACTCTACATTAACCTGTGTTCGACTTACAATATAGGAGAGATAGAGAAAATGTAGACAAGGGTTATTCACGGTAAGTGTCTTACTAAAGGATTTTCGAGACTGTAAATTAAAGATACACTATTTTTGTTTTGCGCTGGGTTTGGGTAACATCGATATTTATATGGAAGATATCTTACGTCACAAAGAGTTGTGACTGTGTTCACGTCAAATTATAAGAAAATGAAACTAGACTTTTGTAGTTTGTAAAAACGTTAGGTAATTACTAATTTGCGTAGCAGAGCACTTTGGGGTAAAACCATTCTCAGTGCTACTTGTCAAGCAGGAGTCCTAGCTTTGAAATACATCAACAATGTATACAACGGTTTAAAAAAATTACATTACAAACAAACAATTCACATTTTAAAATATTTGTTTTAAAAACATATATTTCTCTAAAGAAGGTTAAAATTAATTTTTTTACTGTACAGTACTTCTTTTAACTTTTTATTTAATGACGAACATTTGTTTCGACAATCCAAGAAGGCTAAAAGCCTAAATACTTATGTACCGTGGGTATCTCAAGCGAGGTAAGAGAAAGTTAACACGGAACTTAAATACTTGAAGATTTGGGGGAAAAGAAAGACCTCCGCGGGCAGCAGGTTCCACAATCTAGAAACTCTAGGGATAAAAGAACGAACGAAATGGGAAGTTCGGGGCCTGTCCAATTGGACAGTATAGTAATGCTGTTGGGAACCGTGAGTGAAGAAATTATACTGAACAATTCTTCAGAGCAGAAGCTTTTTTGTAAGTGAAGAATTATTAATTGATGAATTAAATGAAATCAAAAATGCTAAGGGTTGTGATGTAAGAGGCGGTCGATTTGGAATTCACATAAAATCTGTAAATTAAAAGAATAAAAGTACTTTTGGCTCGAAAGAGAAATCCAAGCTTTTTTAAAGCTGCCGTGGCTATGGATACAATGTGTTTATGCCAGTTAAGATCAAACAAATGTGACGCTTGAACGAATTGACAAGATTAAAGGTGGCTTTTTTGCGAAAGGAACATAATTGTGTTGTGGATGCATTAAAATGGACGAGACTTTTGGCGCCCCAATTCAATATTGAATGAAGGTCTTGTGACGGAGACAAAAATTTGATTTTTATTTAATTAAAGTTTAACATTAAATTACCTGTAAAAACAAGCTTTTTTAAACCAATTAGATATGATAAGGGTTAAAAGATCATTAAAGTTAGATCTTAATTATTAATCTTTCTGGCGACTGTATGATTCCCCCTTGTAATTTATTATTATACTTTAAAAAAATAAAAACCTGTTGTTTGAAAAGCAAATAATGAGAGTTTTCTTTAGGACATTTAATTATAAAAATAAAAAATAAATAGTTTTTGATAATTTCAAAATCAGTTTTATAAAAATTTTTGATATCCCTGTAGCATTAATGAAATTATTTAAATGCTATTTTAAATAAATTCTCTAAATCACATTTGGCTTAAAAATTTAAAATAAAGGTAGTTAAGGTACTCTTGGAGAAAAATCATGTTATTTTTAAGTTTTTGCGAACCCTGTATATAAAATCAACATTTTTCTTTTCGTTAATCTTACTCTTTTAAGTAGCAAATTTTTTTTATGAAGAATAACTTTTTTTCCAAAAAGCAATGATAGGTATTCATATAGAAAAAACATGTTTGTTTTTTATTTGTTATTCCGGAGCAGGTGTAAATTTTTGAATTTAAAAAACAGAGTATTTTTAGGCACTAAAGTGCACAACTTTGAGCTACCTTAACTGATCCTGTAGCTCTTACTGTTTCCAAGATCCTGATGGTAGACCTTGAATTTCTAACAGTCTATACAGGGTGTCCTGAACAATGTCAAAAAAAAAAGGGGAAGCTGGCCAGTTGGTTTTATCCAGTGCCATAAAACGCAAATACACACACACACACATACAGGGTGTAATTTAATTGATGCCTAAAAATGCATGTTATGATTCCTTACTCTATTTTAGAAAGAAGAGTTTATAATAATATACCGGGTGTTGCATAGGGAATCCCATGTAAATTTTGAAGTAGTCAATTGGCTCCCTAATTATTTTAGAAAAAATGCTATTAGGACTTATTGAAGAGCACAGTAAGTTCCACCCAAAATGAAAATTTGAGCAATTTTCAACCAACCAGTAAAGAGTAAACTGCTTAATACTTCTGCAACGTAGTATCTCATTATGCACCCCGTACTCTAGAAATCAACAATAAAAACACCATATCGATTTATTAGTGACAATTTAGATCATTAATTTATAATGTCATTGCCAAAACTGAACAATTTTATACGGGAATTTCAAAAAGAATCCTCGCATATCATTTTAGTTTACAGCTAATTCCAACACATGCACTCACAGTTACGCAAGACAATAAAACAAATTTTTCTACATTTAGAAGTCAATTTATGACGAAAATATTAGGATTTAATCAAATGCTCAAATACTCCTACATTAACTGCCAGTCAATAACCCAAACGATTATAAAACTTTTGCGTTGCGTTGGCTAGTTGGTACATCGATATTCTGGCACATTTAGCAGAAATAGCATGCCTTAGCTGGACTAAATTTTCATATTTTTTATTGGTACCTAGCTTAGTTTTTAAATGTCCCCATAGAAAAAAATCGTTTGGCAAAAGATCACGTCGATTTTCTTCACACTTGCAATTATTGATTACTGTGCCTGTAGTTTCAAATTTTTTATCGTCCGTTCTATTGTCAATTTACTTAGTATTGGCCTATTGGGAAAATAGGCTGCAAACATGTCCGTTACACTTCACACTAACTATTTCCCTGGTAAAACCATTTTATAATAGTGATTTTTTCTTGATTTAAGTAGTTAATTATTTAAGAATGATGTGACATTGATCTGACAACTTGAGAGTAAGAGGCGTAGATGGGAGGTAAGAGGTTAAATAATTTTTCTAGTATTTTATTTTAAACTTCTAATAATACAAGGCGGGTAAGAAGATAGGAGATTCGTAACTTATTTTAGCATTTATCTCTTAGCTGGCGGACTGAGAAGAGCTGAAATTTGTACACTGGGTACAACTTTTCGTGCTCTTTAAAAATCCTAATTATATTTTCTTCTAAAATAATTAAGGGAACCAATATTGGACCACTTTAAAATTTATATGGGATTCCCTATGTCCCGCTCGATGGAGCAACACCCGGTATATCCTAAACCTGTTAACTTTTGAGCTACAGGGTAATAAAGTTTAAGGTAAAAATCGTATTATTATCATAACTTTAAAACTGTTCTAGATATTTTTATGAAATTTGACACGCACCTACTAATCACTAATAGGCATTTTTTAATTTGATAGATTTTTAATTATTTCTACCAGCATTCGTACTGGAGAAATATTGAAAATTTTCCAACAAAATATAGTACGCCATTGCTTTTTTCAAAAATAAAAATTATTTTTAAAATTTCCATTTATTTTGCAATAAATTTGGCTTCTTGATGTCTTTTGTCCGATACACCGTTTTTGCGTAAAAATAAAAACCGTTTTTGATGCAGGTTTCGTTTAAAGAAAATATTTTAACCTAGTAGGCTAGTGCCCCATTTTTATTTCTTTAAAAAATCATAGGGTCAAATTTATTGCAAAATAAATGAGGATTAAAAATATTATTTTTATTTTTGGAAAGACCAATGCCGTACCATATTTTTTTAAATCTTTAGTATTTTTCCCATACGGACATTACTAGTTAAAATATTTAAAAATCTTCTACATTAAAAAAAAAATCTATTAGTGCTTAGTAGCCAGCCAAATTTCATTTCATGAAAATATAACAGTTTTAAAGGATGGTATTTATTTGGGTACACGCCAAAATAAAATTAAAAGTACTAAAAAACAAAAACAAAAATTTAAACAAGTAAATAGATAATTAAAAATCCACTTTTCGGTGGCAGATTTGCCACCGTTGTCAAGACAAATGGAATAAAAATAATAAAAATAAAAACTTACTATTATTTAGATTTTAAAATTCAAAATTTTTATGTATTTCTAGGATATTCTGAAAACTTTGACATTAAATGTCAAAACATGTTTGTTTGGTTATAGTGTCATAGTGACATAGATAACTGGTTGCTGGTGTATTGATTGTTTATTTTACAAAAAAGGTGAATAGTTAGTTAATTTTTAGTCTTCCGGAAGATACTTCAGTATCAAGCAAAGGCAACCAAGTGTTATTTAAATTAACTGAAATTGATGCTACACAATTATCTTTATTTAATAATATATACGCACTTTCTTTGATTTTGCGTTTTTTAGAACAGTTTCCTTTGCTAAAATGCTCGAAGCATCCCAGTTTATTCTATGATTGTTATCAAATGCGTGTTGGCAGATTTTTGATTTATGAAATTCTGTGTTTTTAATGTATGATCTGTGTTCTTTTATGCGTTTGACTAATGATCTACAAGTTTCACCTATATAAAACTTATTGCATTCGCAAGGTATTTTAGAAAGTGCGTATATATTATTAAATAAAGATAGTTGTGTAGCATCAATTTCAGTTAATTTAAATAACACTTGGTTGCCTTTGCTTGATACTGAAGTATCTTCCGGAAGACTAAAAATTAACTAACTATTCACCTTTTTGTAAAATAAACAATCAATACACCAGCAATATGGATAGTGGAGGGGAGCATAACCATCTTTTATGGCGGACAAGTTGAAAAAATGGCCATTGAAATGCAGCAAGTTGGGATGGCGCCACAGTAGCCAGTGGAGGGATTTTGGTATTTTTTTCCTTTTTTATTTTGTATCTATCTGTCCTTTTTCATTTGGTATCTCACTCAAATAATTTATGGTAATTGGTTAAAAAATCTCCTCTGGCTACTGTGGCGCCACCTTAAGTTGCTCCTTTCGACGGACACTTTTTAAAACATTCAGATGGTTATCCTCCCTCCACCATCCATAACCAGCAACCAGTTATCTATGTCACTATGACACTATAACCAAACAAACATGTTTTGACATTTAATGTCAAAGTTTTCAGAATATCCTAGAAAAACATAAAAATTTTGAATTTTAAAACCTAAATGATAGTAAGTTTTTATTTTTATTATTTTTATTCCATTTGTCTTAAGAACGGTGGCAGATTTGCCACCGAAACGTCGATTTTTAATTATCTTTATACTTGTTTAAATTTTTTTTTGGCTTTTAGTATTTTTAATTTTTTTTTTTCGTGTACCCAAATAAATACCATCCATTAAATGAATCCGCCAAAGTACAGAACATATCTTCAACAGTTTTAAAATTATGATAGAAATACAATTTTTTTTTTAAATTTTAACACCCTGTAGCGTAAAAGCTAAGAGGTTTAGGACATATGTTATTATAAACTTTTCTTCCCAAAATGAGCTAAGGAATCATATCCTGTATTTTAAGCTGTCAATTTAATTACACCCTCTAAAGCAGGAGTTAAATATGTTTAAGCCATAAATAATTAAAACTTTAATAAGAAGCCATTAGGTAATATTTAGGTATACGTTTTATTTGTACCAAAATATTTGTTTTAACATTTTATCATTTTTTTAAATATTATTTTGATTTTATTAATTTTTAAAGTTTCATTTGTATCCCATAAGTTTTAATTAAACTAATTACTGCCAACATAGTTTGGAACCATACATCAACTTTAATAAAAATCAAATTTTCTGTCAAATTACAAATAAAAGTTTCCTGTTTGTTGCCCAGTTAATGGACCAAACTAAATGTTATGATAAAGCTTTATAGTACAATAATAGAGTTAAGAATTTACCCTTAAGAGAAAGCTAAATGATTGAGTTATCTTTGTTATTCCTTGTTACTTTTTTGCACTTTTTCCTAATACTTTTTATTATATTTAGAAATTTTGACAACATACTATATTATATTCTTAAAGGACATTTTTTGTCGGCACCTTATAAGTATATGCATAGAGTATGGATGGTGGAGGGGAGGATAACCATCTGAATGTTTTAAAAAGTGTCCGTCGAAAGGTGCAACTTAAGGTGGCGCCACAGTAGCCAGAGGAGATTTTTTAACCAATGAGCATGAATTATAAGAGTGAGATACCAAATGGAAAAGGACAGATAGATACAAAATAAAAAAGGAAAGAAATACCAAAATCCCTCCACTGGCTACTGTGGCGCCATCCCAATTTGCTACATTTCCATTGCCACTTTTTCAACTTGTCCACCATAAAAGATGGTTGCTCTAGAACTTTACCCTAATAAGAAATGAACTAATATTTGTGTGTTCTGGCTGGTTGTTTTTGAATTGCTTGGCGAGATGGCTCTGGCCGTCTAAATTTACTTCCTTGGTTTCGACAGGGATTATGTTTAGGCGACCAGAAACATAGTCGAGTTGTCAGCAATGTACAGCGGTTGTGATGATTCCCAACAAGGAAGAAACACGTGTTACCGTCTTTATTGCGACCCGGGGTTATCCATTTATTTGGAGACTCCGTAATTTTAAAGTAACCAGCCAAGTAGACGTTTCTACCAGGTTATGTATTTGTTTTTCTTTGCCATTAAGGAGCCTTTATGCCTAAGAATTTAAATTTTTTTTTAATTGTTTATTCTAAGGCTCAGAAACATTACTTCTTTATTATTTTTATTTATTAATATAATAAAACAATTTTTTTTTGTCCAGATAGAAAGCGACCTTCACCCATCTGTTTACTGAATAAAAATATACAGGGTGTCCGGGAAAATGTGGGAAATCTCTCACACACGTATGGAACAGATGAAAATAACACGACAAGTTTCTATAAAAATTTTTCCGTTTAAGCCCCCTGCGGAGATATGATCCCCTAAAGGGGGCAGCTAGAAATCGATTTTTCGTGAATAACTTTTAAAGCGCTCTGTATAATTTGATAATATTTTAGTACGATGCATACTAGTAAAGTCCTCTTAAAATAGTGCCCTTGAAACTTATGTCGCTTCTTTAGTTTGCCAGGGACGGACTAGTTTTCGCACATTATTGATAATATTTTTACGCCCTGTATGGCAAAGACACAAAAAATATGTTTTTGGGTAGTTTAAACCTTTTGCTAAAAAACTTACTCTTGTTTGACATCTATAAAATGAGCCGTTTTCGAGTAAAAATTATTTTAACAATAAGAGTTTATTTTTGTTTAATAATACAATATTTTATTTTCGATGTAATTTGTAATTTTTGATTCAGTATTGAAGTCCTCTCGTAGCAGGTCAGGAATTTATTGTTAAAATAATAAGTATAATTTTATTATTAGCATAGTATTCTTTTATTTGTACAAATTAGGTGTAAAATCAACGAAATATTTACTAAGAATTAATATTGTTTTAAAAACATTGTTTCAAAAATCCTGGTATATATTAAAGTTGCTTGTCAGATTTTTAGTTGTGGCAGGTGCCGGTGTCCATATTATAAAAGATCAAAGTCATTAAAAGTCATTAATAATTAAAAGTGTCTTTAGAACATTCTGATCAGTATCGTCGATTTTGAATAAATAACGTTTCCCATGGAGTCTTCTGACGAGGAATTACCCGAATCCATTCTAAAAGCAGTCGAAATAGCAAATTTAGATTTGTTGCCGTCCAAGTGGAAGCACAGGTTCGAGAAAGAATATACAGCATTTACAAGCTGGTGTGGCGAGAAAAATCCAAAGCATAAAAGAAAAGCTCCTTCTGGTCAAAGTATTCCATGTTAAAAAGTGGCATTAAGTTCGAAAAGAACATAATTAACTTTGGTAATTTTCTAGAACCTGCAGCAACTCCGATTTTAACAAAATTTGGGATACGGGGTGTTTAGAGTGCTGATCACGAATCTAAAAGATTTTTTGGCGGAAACGTTTCATTCTCGAGATATTCATCATCAAAGTTCAAATTTTAACTAAGCTTATTTTCACTATATTCCCTTCTTTTGCACACAATTCTTGATTTAAAGCTAAAGTGTCACACAATATTTGATTTTCACCTTTTAAAACCCCGTTTTTCTACGTTTTTTACATTATTTTTGCATTAAATTGCGTGGCTTTTCTTTGATAATGCGGCAACCATACATACACATAGGGCTTCATGGCACACTGGGATTGAAATGATTCAAAGTATAGCTATGCAATTTAATGGAAAAATAATGTAAAATACGTAAAAACGGGGTTTTAGAAGGTGAAAATCAAATATTGTGTGCCACTTCAGCTTTAAATCAAGAATTGTGTGCAAAAAGAAGGGGGAATATTGTAAAAATAGGATTAGTTTAAAATTCAAGTCTGATGATGAATATCTCAAAAACAAAACGTTTTCGCCAAAAAATTCTTTCAGATTCGTGATCAGCGCCCCAAAAACCTCGGTATACCAAATTTCGTCAAAATCGGAGTTGCCGCAGGTTTCTAAAAATTACCATTAATTGGAATGAGGTCGGAAAGTAAAAGGTGGTGAGTTTTTAAGAGTGAAAAACGTTTTTTGTCAATTTCTCTGGAAGCAAATACATTAAAAAAATACCGTGATAATGTATATTTTTTTATACCATCGGAAAGCAGAGATTTCAACAAAAAAAAAAGCTCACTGACTTTTTGATCATGCCGATATTTTGAACCATGGGATTTTCTAATGTCGGTCTGGTGATTGCCCACCCGGTACTTTTTAACACGCTTTTATTAGCTTGGGTTGTAACTATCTATCTATCTATCTATCTATCTATGTAATGGAATCTTTGAGCCTAATTTTTACCAACTTCCAGCGATTCAATTTCTTTGAAACTTTGCACACGTATCAAAGACCGATGACAATGCAATAATTTAAAAACAGTATCCCGTTATCCTGATTAGGACCGCCAGGATAAATAAATTCCTTTACAAATCCTCTGTGTCTCTTGACAAAATGGCGAAGGAATTTTTTAGTGAATAAACTGGAGCATTTATTTTTAAAAAACTAATTGATATATCGAACTAAAAATGAAAAATAAATAATAGTTTAAAAAACAAAAAAAACACGCTTTTATATGCAACCGAACTAAAAATTAGAAAATAATTTTTCATTACAAAGAGTTTGTCACTTCAGAATAAAAGCGTGGGGTGCTTAATATATTAAATGTTATAATTATTCTATTTGCAAATATCTATGAGGGAAAAGTTATGAAAAATAGTAAAATGCACCCCACGCTTTTACTCTGAAGTGACAAACTCTTTGTAATGAAAAAATATTTTCCAATTTTTAGTTCGGTTGCATATAAAGCGTGTTTTTTAGTTTTTTAAACTATTATTTTTAAAAAATTTAACACTAAAGCTTCCCTTTATAGATAATATTTTTACATAAGAAATAAAAACGCCCTTAAAACAAGCAAACAAAATAATTTTTTTCTTGGTTTTTAGGATATAAAAGAACAATTTTAAAATAAAAAAGACCATTAAAGTGCTATTTATAGCAACCTGTTAAAATAAATATTTATTTCTAAATATAAAACTATTTTAAATTTTAAAACACCTAAAAATTAGATATGCCGAACTTATCAGGTCCCACTTTGATATTACGTGGTGCATGCGGGCTTAAAAATAGGATACTTACCTGAATAGAATATACAATAAGCTTTTAAATGCTTTTTAAATTCATATTGCACTGCCTAAACATCCCATTTCACGAAAATACACGTGTTCCTATATAAAAATAAACAGTTTTATCAGTGCGTAAGTTCTGCGTAATGAGTTGCAATAAATAATGCATTTGTATTCTGGCTAATCAAAATACCTAACAGTTCTAAACTCTGTTCAAGTTACATATGCAAAATTTTAAACCGTGATCAACGCGTAATACTGCGTTTTCTCTTCAGTTATTGGTTAAACCCAGCAAACACTATTTGCCGGCAATATACATTTTTCATATTGGCATTGATGGTAAAGCATTGGTAATTGGTGGCAATATTATGCCAACATCCAATACGCATTAAAAAGTTAACCCTAAATAACCACTCAATTGCCAATAAATTTTACATGCAGGCGTATTGCCGGCAAGCATACAAAAATGGCGGCATACCAATCCTGATTAAATAAAGCATGCCTTTTTGTTGCAGGCAAATAAATATTGGATTTTTGAAGGTAAACCTTCAACGCATATTTATACTTTTTAAACCATATTATTAACATTGGTATTTAATTAACATTCGAGCAATTTTTTTGATCTGTTTTATTTATAATGGCGGCTAAACAACATTATTTTATGTTTTTTACATAATTTAAAGGGAATGGCCTTTTCTCAACATTTTATTGATACAAATCATGCAAATAAAAATTAAGTCAAACAAAATGTTTATTATGTATTTTTGAGAGAATAAAAATAAAATGATTGTAAAATTAGCTAGGTTAATTTCGACCGAAGGTGATAAATCCAAATTTCCCGCTTAGCCAAAATAGAAGATTTGACAATTTGACAGATGAGGCAACCTTGCTTTTGTTTGGCCGCTTTGTGCAATTGTTTCCTACGTGGTTTTCTAGCTTTTTAGTTTCTTTTTAAAGAAAAGAGTTTTTAGTAGACATAATTAAGTGTATTCATTACCTAATTAGTGTGTGTTGTGTAATTAATTGGTGATGGCTAGTCAAAAAGGCGGGTTATTCAAGTAGATTGTTAGGAGCTGTAAACATTTCGTTTAAAACCTTTTAAATTTGTTGTTACCTAAAAAATTATATGAAATTAGAAAGTTGCCTTATTAAAAGTTTTAAAGACGTGTTAATAAAAAAATTATATAAATATTTTATCGTTTTTTTTTTTGACATTTAACTCTTTTAAAATATTTCTCCCTATGTTTTGGATCTGAAAATTGAGTGTAAGTGTCCCTTTAATACTTACTATTTTAAAGTGTTTTCTTTTGATTTACTATCTTTTTTAATTTTATTACATACTTTTATTTATTTTTTTTTGGTTTATTGTTACGGTATACAAATTTCTATTAAGTAATTTTTTTATTGATAAAGTTTTCCTGCATTTTTTTCTCATTTTTTCGATTACAAAATTCTAAATATGTTATTTACCTTTTGGGGCATTCAACTTATAAAACTTGCAATACTTATTTAATGATAAATGCCATTATCCTAAAAGCATTTTTGCCAATAACTTATTAATGACGGATGCCATCAAATTATCTGCAACACGTGGCCTAATAACGACCAATTGCCCACTTTCGCGTCTTTCTGATACCTTTTTGCCAATGCCTTGCCATTAAAGAGTGTTGGCAATGCCAGTAAATTAAATGTACAACGCCGGAAAAAAATGTTTTATGGGAAGGCAATGCTTTAGGTTAACAATTATGTTTTATTGCCCTTCAAACAACAACTGTACAGAAAATCTAATATCACGCATTGATCACGGTTAAAAATGTTCGAGTAAACATCAATAGTAAAAATACCACGCGGTCATCAGTTCTGTCTCGCTTTAAATTATTTCCCATTTTGTTGCTCGCACACTATTTAAAAGACGCGTGTAGACAGCAATAGTTAATTGCCGGCCTTATTTCTATAACGCATGTGGCTTTTTTACTGTTGATGTGTACTCTACATATATGTATGTAACTTGGACAAAGTATAATTTAAAATTTGTTGGCTTGTAGAAGAGAAATTATAAAGTGTTGCATTATACAGGTTATCTTTATTACCATAGTACTTTAG
>JACEGR010008290.1:0-38751 GCA_014170235.1 Listronotus bonariensis
AGCGTGTGAGTGGTAGTCGGAGAGAGCCAAGCCTCTAATCTCTTTTTGCGTCCCACAAACTATAAATCATTTGTAATTTGAAAGTTGCGACGGCCATATTCCGGTTTGGTTGTCGGTTTGGTCGCGCTATAGTAAGTATTCGTGTAACGAATAAAAATTAAAAGTAATAACAGTGTACCAACATAATAATAAAGAAAAATAATATGAAGTAAAAATAGCGGAAAGTGGAAATGTAAGTTCTACAGTTGTTAATGTACCGATGGCAGTTAAGCCGCCAGAGAAATTTAATTTCTCTACGCCAAATATTTGGCCGCAATGGCGGAAGAGATTTGAGAGATATATGTCTGTCTCAGGACAAAATAGTAAATCAGATGAGGAAAAATTAATATACTAGTTTACATTTTGGGTGAAGAATCTGAAGATATTTTATTACAATTTGCCGGCTCTCCTACGACTTATGCAGATACTTTAAAAGCATTTGAAGATCACTTTATTCCACGTAGGAATATTATTTTTGAGCGATATAAATTCAATTCAAAGAGTACAAAAGCCAGGGAACCTGTGGAAAATTTTATCACGAATTTACATACTTTGGCCGAAAACTGTGACTATGGCAGTTTAAAGAAGAACTGATACGTGACCGAGATAGTAGTAGGCATGTCAGACGTCAAGACGAGCGAGCGCTTACAACTGCAAGCGAAATTGACTCTAAACGATTGTACACTTGCAGCGAAACAAAGCCGAACTTCAAGCAATCCAATCTAGGGAAATACAACAAAACACTTCAGCAGCATGGACGGGTCCCGGCGGCGCAGCAGGGTAGCGGCTGTAGCGAGGTGTGCAGATGCAGAGTAAGGCAGGGGCGTTGTTGCCAAGTCGAGTTATTTTACCAGGAGAGAAAAGAAAAAGGAAGAAAAACAGTGTAATCAGTGTAGTTTTTGTGGTTTATCAGAACATCCCCGAGATAAGTGTCCGGCAAACAGGTCTGTATGCAGAAATTGTCAAAAATTGGGACACTGGGCGACTGTTTGCAGATTTAGTAAACAACAAGTAAGATATGTACAGGTAGAAAATACTAATGATTTTTAGGATCCATACAAATTAATAACATTTCTGAGAAAGAGTGGTCTATTTCTTTGAAGGTATTAGAGTTAAATAAAGATATTTCTTTTATGATAGATTCAGGTGCAGACATTACTTGTATTCCTGTTAAAATTTTAGACAAGGACACAATTCAAGCTCTTTTTCCATCTAATAAAATTGTTACAGGCCCTTCAGGCTTTCGTTTAAAAATAATAGGAGTTTTGCATGCAACTTTATGTAGTTCAAATGGTAAAAAAATTCGTAATGATATTTATGTAATAGAGGAGTTATGTAAACCTATTTTAGGCCGATCTGTAATTACAGAATTAAATATTCTTCAGTTTGGTGATGGCTTTAAATCAGAAATTAATACTTTGCAAGTAAGTTTCAATGAAATCCAAGCAAAATTTCCTTGTATTTTTGACAAAATAGGTACTTTTAAAACTAAAATGGATATACAAATTAATAATGAAGTAAAACCGTTTGTGCAGTCAATTCCTCGTGTAGTGCCTATACCCTTATTAAAACCCTTAAAAGAAGAACTTATTCGACTTCAAAATCTTGATATAATTGAACCGGTTGAAGAATTTACACCATGGGTCAGTCCAATTGTAATCGTTCGTAAGGGAGATAAGATACGCTTATGTTGTGATTATACAAAATTAAATAAGGCTGTTCAGCGTACACCATTTCCTATAGGAAAAGTTGAAAGAATTTTAGCTCAGATTCAAGGATCACGATATTTTAGCCGCTTAGATACTACATCAGGGTTTTATCAAATACGCTTAGAAGAACAGTGTCAACATTTAACATGTTTTATAACTCCTTTCGGTCGATTTAAATTTAAAAGACTGCCCTTTGGTATAACCTGTGCACCTGAATATTTTTCGATGCTGTTGAATAAAATTTTAAAAGGTATTGATGGGGTAATTTTTCATATTGATGATATTCTTATTCATGCACCTACTTTGGAATTACATAATAAAATTCTATTTGAGGTTTTAAATCGTATTCAAGCTGAAGGTATTACTTTAAATAAAGATAAATGCCTTTTTGGTGTTGAGTCTCTCCAATTTTTAGGGCATGTTATATCAAGCAAAGGTATTTTGGTAGAGCCTGAAAGAATTTCTGCAATAGAAAACTTCCCGGAACCTGGGGATAAAAAAGAACTTTTACGATTTTTAGGAATGGTAAATTTTTCAAGCCGTTTTATTCCAAATCGTTCTGAAATATTAGAACCTTTAACATCCTTGTTAAAAAAAATGTTCAGTTTTCTTGGGATATGTCACAAAAATGTGCATTTAAAAAAATAAAATCACTTCTTCAAGAAAGTCCATGTTTGGCTTATTTTGATCCATCCAAAAAAATTATTATTTCTGCAGATGCATCTTCTTTTGGCATTGGTTCATGCTTGATGCAAATGGACAATAAGGGCCAAAAGCAAATAGTTTGTTATGCTTCAAGGTTATTGTCAGAAACCGAACAAAGGTATGCTCAAATAGAGCGAGAAGCTTTGGCTCTAACGTGGGCTTGTGAAAAGTTTTCAGAGTATATTTCAGGTATTAAAGTTCTTATTGAAACTGATCATAAGCCACTTGTGCAGGTATTACAAACTAAGGCGATTGATGAGTTGACTCCACGTTTACAACGTTTTCGTTTAAGGCTTATGAGATACGAATATGAAATTTACTATGTTCCTGGTAAAGATTTAGTGGTGGCTGATACACTTTCAAGAAAATTTTTGAACCAACAAACTCCTGTTAATGACGAACTAGCTTTAGAAACTGAGGCATTTGTTAATTTAATTACTACTTCTTTCGAAGTTAAACCATATTTTCTAGAAGAGATTAAGCAGGAACAAAATAAAGATTCAATTTGTAGAAAATTAAAAGAATTTTCTTTAAATGGTTGGCCTGAAAAAATTTATTAACACCTGATATTGCTCCTTATTTTCAGTATCGATATGAAATTTCAGAGTGCGAAGGTTATTTGTTACGAGGCACAAGAATAATAATACCTAAAGCTCTACAGTTAAAATGTTTGGGTTTTATACACCAAGGGCATCAGGGAATAGTAAAGTGTAGGGCACGTGCGAAATCGTCAGTTTGGTGGCTTGGTCTATCTACACTTATTGAAAATTTAGTTCGTAATTGTCCACAGTGTGTAGAATATAGGATAAATATTAAAGAACCGTTTTTAAAAGAAAAATTTCCTGATCGTCCATGGCAAAAAATTGCCCTTGATTTATTTAAATGCGATTCTTGGTATTTAATTGTAACTGACTATTTTTCGCGATTTTTTGAGATTTTTAAACTAAATTCACTGACAGAAAAAGTAATCGTCACCAATCTGAAAGAACTATTTTCAAGGTATGGAATACCAGAGATAGTGAGGTCGGACAATGGTCCACAATTTCAAAGCGAATTTAAAGCATTTTCTCGTGAATATGACTTTAAACATATCACTAGTAGTCCATACTTTAGTCAGTCCAATGGCTGTATAGAAGCGGCTGTCAAAGTTGCAAAACAACTTATTAAGAAAAACAATGGTAATATTCATTTAGCTTTACTTGCATACCGTACAACACCATTGGAGTGCGGTTTTAGCCCATCTGAACTTTTAATGAATAGAAAACTTAGAACTCTTTTGCCGGTATTGCCAAGTTTATTAAACAAAACTGTGAATACTGATTCTGTATTTGAAAGCGAAGATGGGGCTAAGGAAAAAAGAGCATATTATTATAATAAAAGACATAGAGTAAAATCACTTTCTGATTTATCTATAGGGGACAGTGTTTGGGTAACTGATCTAAGAAGTTATGGAAAGATTATATCAATATTAGATGAGCCTAGATCCTACATAATTGAAACAAATGCTGGTAGGTTTCGTAGAAATAGGTGGCATCTTGTTGCTGCTCCTTATTATGTTCCACCTCGTTCTGAACAAAATGTTATTCCAACACTGCCTTCTATTAGTCCAGATAAACATAATGAAATATCTAATAACAATGTTACTGTTGAAAACGCAGGTGTAGTTGAAAAAGTGCCTAAAAGTGAACCTAGTGTAGATGTAAGTTTGAGTGAGTCTTCTGAGCATATGGAAAATTTGGGAAGACCCTCTAGAGACATTAAAAGACCTGCTTATCTAAAAGACTATATTCTCTCCTAACTTTAAAAGGGAGGATGTGCTGTTAGGTTTTAAGTGTTATTTAAAGAGGGAGATGTTCCGTTAGAGATTTAGGAAATTCATGACGCAACCTGGCAACATAGCCAAAGAGTTAGTCTTTTAATCATGGCGGGAGCGCGGAGAGTTTTCTAAGAGGCTGTAAAGTAAAACGTGCGTTAAACTAATAAATATAGTATAAGTGAACCTCGACTTTCATTTAAAGAACCCTTAAAGATCCTAAGTCTTTTATTATTATATTATTATTATTATGACATATTATGATTTGTATTATTTTTAAAGTGTTATTGATGTTTTCGGACTTCTTGTTTGACAACTGTGTTTTGGTATTTTTTAATGCCAATAATAAGTCGATATACTTTTATTTTACCTTTAATTATACAACTTATAAGTACTATTAGTAAAATATCCTTTCATTTGATATATTTTTCTTTTGTTTTAGGTAAGTTCGACCAAAAGTTGGCTAACTAGTTAAAAGTCCTTTGAATAGGTAAGGTAAACAGTATACAGCGTGTCTTTGGAAGTTCTTATCAAATGGGAAACTTTTTATTATTAATTTTACAAAAAAAAGTATCTTTTTATATAAAAGTCCTGCTTGATGAGAAAATACATTTCCCACAAAATATTTGATGGTTAGATGTATATCAGCCAATATTATTGAGAGAAAAATGCAAATAATACATACATAAAATACAACTTTTTAGTGTGGTACATTTTTTCGTATCTGGCTTCGTATTTAAGATATTTAAAAACAAACAGACCTTTAAAAAAATATTTAATGCCCTATATCTCAAAAACGAAGCAACTCCAGACATATGTTTATTGGAGCGTTTCTTCATAAAATGACATAAGAAATCACCCTTTAAAGTTTGGTACCGTAGTTAGGAAATAACCCTTATTTTAATTTGGAAACAAGTCATTTTCAAGCCACCCTGTACATCCAACTTTCAAATATTTTTATGGGAAATGGACTTTTTCCTCAAGCAGGACTTTTTATTGTAAAATTAATAATAAAAAAGTTACCCATTGGTTAAGAACTTCCGAAGACACGCTGTTATGAATTTTTTAACCAAAAATTATTATAGACCGTTTGTTTGTATTCCTAAATGTGTCTGTAGAAAATAAATATTCTAATAAAAAATTTAAATGTTTTGAATTTGCAGTTATAACAAATGACAGACCTAAATGGCACACAAATGTAACTCTTGCGTTTAGTCGTGCCAGCAAAGGTCATTTTAAAACTTTCCACTCAAGTTATCTTCAGAGCAGAGACAGATTTGAGAAAATCGCCGAAACACGTCAAGATATTTATTGAGGAGACGTTTTACAAAAAAATTGGACGGCGCTTGCTAACCCCTCTGGGGCCTACTAAAATTCTTAAATGAGAAGGCGGGTCAGTGATACATCATTTTAAAGCTCTGACAGGCATTTTATAACCCTAGAATATGAAGTCAATATCTTACCTATTACAAAATGGCGGTACTTAAAAATTACCTAAATACCTGATTTGGATGGTAATATTTCCGAAATAATAAAGTTAGATGTACTTAATGGTATTTTCTGGCAAAGCTTATTTAAAGATCGTAACTTGAGTGGAAAGTTTTAAATGAACACCCTGTATGTAAAACATCGTTTTTAACACTTGCTGAATATAATACAAGAACCATTTCCAATTGCTAAATGGCGTTTTTTCCAATTTTCAGATTGTTGCGAAAAATACTAAACAAACTTAGTTTTTAATTAAATCTTTTGGTTGATATACAATATTTAAATTCAAAAATTTCCACTAGAAAACTTCGTTCACAAGCAAAAACCCATAATAACAGTTCTCTTAGGTGTAACTAAACGAGCGTATACGACATAATATATGTCAAAGAATGTTGTAAACTTGCAATAATTAATAGACAGATTTTATTGGCCACAAAAACACACAGACAATGTGGTTCTAGTACGTATATGTCTTCTTTCAAGTTTTATATTCTGTTAAGACGCTCGTCAGTCTTGACATGCACTAGGCAAACATTCTTGTCTAACGAATGAAGTGACCATAAAGAATGCTATAATTGATTTTCATTATGTCTTTTTTAGTTTTAATTGATTTTATAACTATAAAGATAAAACTTTTTTAAAAAGAAAACTGTATGATGGTATACAGGGTGTTCCACTGGGAACTGCTGCTATTGATTTCTCGAAAAGTAAGCTTTGAAACATTTTGAACATTTGGTAACAATATAATGTCAGTGGGGGACATACAACTTAAATATTTTGACAGCTCTACCACTTTCGGTTATACCGAAAGTTAATGTCAACTTCCTTATTTTAAATTGAACACCCTATATATTATTTATTTTTGAGATTCTGCTTAAAATTTTAAACATAATTTATGTATAATGTTCTATAACTAAGTCTAACCGTTTTTACCTATTTTAAATTTTATGTCAAAATGACGTTTGCAACCCATTACATAACCATCAATTTTTTTCTGAACAAAGCCTTTAATATAAGTTGGGGTTGGGCTTCTCGTAGAAAAAGAACTACTTCTAGCAGACCGTATTGATATTTTTCACAATTAATAAATACAGAGTGGTCGAAAATAATTGTTAAAATTATTACGACAAAAACCTTAAAGTAAATTTTTAAATGGAAACCTCTAGCTTTTTTACCTCATCTCTATTAAGCATCAAAAATAGCGATAAGTTTGTAAAAGGATGTCTATTTCAAAAATTGATGATTTTTCGAAATATTAACAATTTAATATTTATCTATTCTCACAATGCTTTTAAATGCGGCTTAGTTTTGCTTCTAGTTGGCCTTGACAACAAAATGCGGCGTCAGCCAACCACTCCTGCACCTACTCGTACTTAAATGCATTATTAGAGTAGATAAGTAATAAATCGCTAATATTTCGAAAACTATAAATTTTTGAAATAGACATCCTTTCAAACTTACTCCTTATTTTTAATGCCTAATAGGATGAGGTAATAAAGATAGGGGTTTCCATTTAAAAAAATTGACTTTTAAGGTTTTTGTCGTGATGATTTTCAACCTTTATTTTTGACCACTCTGTATTTATTAATTGTAAAAATATCGATACAGTCTACTAAAAAGTTCTTTTCCTTACAAGGTCCCAACCCCAACTCATATTAAAGGCTTTGTTAAGAAGAAATTGATGGTTATGTAATAAGCTGACAAACGTCATTTTTGACATAAAATTTAAAATAAGTCAAAAACGAACTTAGGTATAGAACATTACACATAAATTATGTTTAGAATTTCACGCAGAATATAAAAAAATAATGTATAGGGTGTTCCTTTTAAAATAAGGAAGTTAACATTAACTTCCGGTATAACCGGAAGTGGTAGAGCTGTCAAAATATTTTAGTTCTATGTCCTCCACTGACTTTATATTGTTACCAAATTTTTTAAATTTTCCTAAGCGTACTTTTGGAGAAATCGATCGCAGCAGTTCCTGGTGCGACACCCTGTATTTATGGCGTCATTTTTTGCACGAATATACGAAGTGATACGACAGGATATTTTTAAAATTTACCAAATGCCTCGTACGCAGAAATGGATTTGGGGGTGGGGGGGTGCAAGACTAAAAAAAACTAACACCTACGAAAAAGTGAGAAGCAATTTAAAAGGTTCTTACCTTTCAAAACAGCAGTACTGAAATATACATATACATAGCTACTTTCTTTGCGAATTGGCCCACAGAGAATCTAAAGAGCAAAAAAATAGGTCCTCTCAAATACTGTAATAGTATATTACACAAGGGTGGAAAATGACTTATTTCACACGAGTGGAATATTGTTGCACGAGGCGTCAGCCGAGTGCGACAAACCCACGTGTGAAAGTGATTTTCACACAAGTAATGTACACTATTTTCCTACGACCACAAGTTATTCACCAAAAAAACAATAAAAGTTGTTTGTCTTCACGGAAAAAATAAGAAAACAATTGAAAACCTTTGCATCACTAGGGTGATATATACTTTTCCTTACTGCGATATATTATACTGTTTAACAATATTTTTATATCAAAATCACCTACCTAGTCGCTTTTTATTATTTAAGAATTAAAAGGTCCTCATTAAAAAATATTGCATGGCTTTTTCAATATAAATCCCATTAACAGCCTGATAACTCCAAATTTATTTTAAATAACAATGACAGCGATGACAGCTTTATATTATACTTTGCAACATTAGTGTTGTAAAGTACTTTGCAACACTAGTGTGATATAAGGCATTTTCTATGCATGAAAACAGTGTGCTATTTTACTATTTTTCACATGTGGTCGTAGGAAAAACACACTTACACATACATGATTTTTTTCTCCTGGGTAAGTGGAGGGGGGCAAAACGGCAACAAAAGGCCAATATCGCTCTATTTACACCCCCGCCACCGAAAAAAGCCTATTCGCACCACTTGTGGGGGGAGGCAATTGAGTCCCCTCCGTGTACAGCTGTGATTTTTTCTGTCTTTTTTTTCTATTTCTACATTTCTATACAGGGTGTTCCAAAATTTATGAATCAAATTTTAATAACGTATTCTACATCTAAAATAACTCCAGTTTCCTATATTATCATATGTCCGGAAACGCATCCTTTTAGAGATAGAGGGTGTTAAAATTCTAAGAAAAAAAAAAACATTTTTTTATTTTAATTTTTAAACCGCTTTAAATATTTAGTTGGTGTTTGGTATGTTGCTAACAGCAAATAACATATCTTTTTATATAAAATATTTAAAAAAGATGCAAGGGTTGATATCAATTTGTATGGACTATTTTTCAAAAACAAAATGGTGCGCCACTACTTTTTCCTAAAATAAAAATTATTTTTAAAATCCCAATTAAATTTAAAACAAATTTGATACTTCTTTTTCCGAACAATGCATAGTTTTAAAATAAAAAAATTAAAACCACTTTGATGACAAATTGTTATTAATTGTTAGGTTTTAATTGTTTAACATTTTTGTCATTATTTTTGTAGTAAACCTTCAAACACCCTGTATATGTATTACATGACAATTTTATAAGTTTTCCATTATATTTACGGAAAATCAAGAATTTTCACTCATGTGGCGTCAATAATTATGAAAAAAAAACAAAATTAACTTCGTCATGATGAACGGGGTACAACAAAATTTGCAAAAAACGATAAATTGCCACATATAATTAACATCATTTAACAGGATATTTGATTGATATTTTATGAAAAATATGGTTTAATTACCCTTTTTCTAGTGTATACGCACAACGATATATTTTCCTTTCAAGGTGGAATTTCATTCCACAAAAAATCCAATTAAGATTATTTTTCAATATTTCAATTTTTTTAGAGTAATTTTTAATAATTAATATGAACGTTACACAAGTGATGCGATAATTACCGTTAATTTTGTGATAATGTCATTAATTTTGGTTTTAAAATTGTTTGTGTACATAAAAGCAGCAATTTGACAAAATTATCGTTTTTATATGGTTTAATGATGGTACAATTAAAATAATTAATAGAACCATATGTCATATTGATTTGGACATGTATGTATCATATTATTAGTTCAATATTACTTTTGGGATCTTTTCACCGGAAGTTAGTAATTAAAATATACTTTAAAATATTAAAAAACTGTTAAACATATACATCTTTAACATAAAAGCATTTATCAGAAACCAGAAACATTTTTGGACACCTACACATACCAATTACAGTGACCTAATGACTAATAGTGACCAATGCAATCAAGAATAGTATCATTTACTACTAAACGAAGTTGATTTTGGTTTAATGATAGGTTTGCCTGATCTAAAATGGTATTCATTGTGTCGATGTCATCTTGTAGCTGATGATGGAAGTACCGCGCATGAGCATATTCATGCCTCAATTCACTTTACGAATAGAAAAACAGTCTTACCATTGAAAAAACGACTACAAAGACTTGGAAAAAGACTTCATTCCAAAACAACATTTTAAAAAATTTTGTGTTTGGATCATGCAATCGGCGTACTATGATATATTGCTTGTGCAGATGGTCAGAAACCTCTCAGACGAGATCTCGATGTTTACAAGGAACTCCTTATGCTCATTACTCTAGAAAATGTTTTAACGAAGATTGGTTACATTCACGAGGAAAACGATGTGGCGCTGTTCGAGATGAAATATCAATAATTGCTTCAAATGGAGTTTCAGATATTTCAAAATACACATCATCCTACGAACTTCATGAAAAATCCACTTGCTGTTGTGCCAGAGGCGATGAAGGCGTTAGAAAAAGGCAACAAACTAGTGAAAAACGAAGAGAATTTTACAAAACAGAAAAAGGACTTTCCATCAGGAAAATGTACAAAGAAAAACAAATTGAAAAGCAACGATTAATTAAACAACTTTTTATATTTTTCTAGTATCTTTGACCAAATATTAATTATTTTTATTCAGAATTTGTTTTTTTGAATCTAAAATTTTTAATTTTGAGTCGCTTACAACATTTTTCGTCCTTAAATGTCTTCATTTAATACATAACTCCTTTAATTTTGCTTACCAAATAATTAATTATACTGACCAATTGCATTCCTTTAATGGAGGCCATATACAGGGTGATTCAAAAATCGATCACGAAACTTAAGGGGGTGATTCTACTTGAAAAAATAAGGGTAGAGCTTCATATACATTTTTTTTCAAAATGTCATTTGTTTTCGAGTTACAAGCCGTCAATATTCAATTTTTATTTTGGTTTTTTCGCCATATTGCATTTATTTTTTAACCAATCCAGTTGATATTTGGCACACATATCGAGCTTTGCAGATTCTAAAATTTTAAGACAAAAGTACTTTTTTAAAATACCGCCAGAGGGCACTTTACCTAAAACTTAAAATTTATTTACATCATAACTTTTTATTTTGACAGATATTGCAAAGCTGAGGGCGCTATTTTATAGAAAATCAAAAACCTAAAAAATAAGGTACTCCTTATTAAAGTCGATAAATCTCATCGTTTAGGCACCAATAGACATCAAAATTTTCATCAATTTCAATCAAATTACCTACCTACATACAGGATGTCCAGTAACTCAACAGACAAACTTAACGGGGCGATTCTACAACTGAAAATAAGAAAAAACTTTATATAAACATAATATGTCCTAAACGTCTTGGTTTTTGAACTAAGGTGTGTTAAATATTAAAAAAAACTTTGAGGCACTAAAAATATCTCAATGACTTTGATATTTTAAACACGCTGTAAAAGTGGATGACCAACTCGTCACACTTAGTGACCATTTATGACCATTTTATGACCAATTTGAAGCTGTTTTTCAAACCTCAAATTTCGCATTTTGGGTCGCTAAATAGAAGGGAATTATATTTATTAAATATAATAAACTAATATTAACAACTTTCATTATTTGCTTTATTTAATTTGAAATAAAACCCGTGATATCCTGTCTAATTGAAAAAAAATATACTCCTAAACCACTATCGCATGCTAAACATCCATATTCATTCCTAGTATATAACAAGCAATGAAAATCATCATGTAAATATGAATTTTCCCATATCACCAATATAAGTTTCAATATGAAATTAAACGTTTAGTTTAAACTTCCTCTTTAAATTAAGAAATGAACAGATTTTTCTCCAGCGAAACAGGAAATTTATATAAAATTTACATATAAATTACTACTACCAATTTTTTAATTAAGATATTAAAATAAATTTAATCAATATTAGCAACTTGAAACACCGCTATATTTCATCTTAAATGAGACCTATAATGTTCTCTCTAGATGAAAAAAAAGCACACCGTCAAACCATCATCGCATGTTAAACATCCATATTCATATATTACACCTTTATAGAAGCAGTGAACATCATCATCTTTAAATCTCAAGTTGACATAAGTATAAATCACGATTAAAAAATTACAGCAATTAAGAAAACTTCACGTTGGTTAATTATTTTTTTTCTTATTGATATAGGTTAAATTTGAAAATGGTGTGGGAATCTGCTAAGAAACTGCTTCCAAGATTTTTTTGTATTTTAACTTAATTTTTAATAATTTAAATAATTTATATGTTAAGATAAATCTAGTTTTTTGTGTGGTCGTTAAGTGGCTGCTTCTAAAGTGTATAAAGATAATGTGATAAAAATGTTAGAATGTTAGGTTGTCAAAAAAATATTAATTTCCTTGTCAGTTTTTGTAATTTATTTAACAATTTATTTAACAGCTTTTTAACAATTAATTATATAAATTACTATATTAAACTTGTCCAAATTAGATGCCAAACCATATTATGACAAGAAAATTTTATTCATAAAAACATAGTATATTGTGTAAACAAGCCTAGTCCATTAACCACCAAAAGTCCGAATTGCTTATCCTTCGAGTTGTACATAGTATATTTTTTCCGATCAAAATATTTTTTAAATATTTGTTTTAGGTGGCAATTTTTTTTTTAGTTTAATCAATACATATAATAGCCCCTGGGTCAGTAATGAGATGGACTTTATGATAAGAACACTTTTAAAACCTTTTGACAACTCTACCACGAATATTCATACCGCCATATATAAAAGCGGCGCTTTAACCCAGCCTGTCAATGTCAAATGTTTCGGGTGTAGGACTGGGCGAACGCATCACTTTTATTGTGGACAAGTTTACCACAATATTTTACATGCAATTTTTAAACATTGTGTTAAAAATCGTAAGTGTTACAGTCACGAAACCTGCCTAGTCCGATACCCAAAACATCTGTTTGGGCCTTATAGTTGCATGACTGTAACCCTTGCTATTTTTAGCCAAATGCTTAAAAACTGCATGTAAAACATTCTGGTTAGCTTGTCCGACAAAAACAGTGACGCGTTCGCCCAGTCCTGCATCCGAAACATTTGATTCGTCTACGTGCCCCGGAAAAAGTATCAAATAAGGTTTATTTTTGACCAGGGATATTAAATTGTATACCTACCCTACGGTACTACGGTACGGCGCCCAACAGGGTATTTAAAACAGTTTTAGGGAATTACGAATGGTTAATTCTTGTAAGCAAGTCCTTTTTTTAATTCGTAAATTAAACCCAAGATTAATACACACTTACGAATGGTTAGTTCTGGTAAACAAGTATTTTTTTATTCCTTGATTAAACCAAGACTAATACACAGTTTATAAATCCACTTAAGAATTATATTCCCATCTTTATTATTAAAATTACACCCATAAAAATCATTGAAAATTGCTTAAATTGCTTCAAAAGCAAACTTTCATAAAAACAATAATACTTGCATTTTTTTGGTCGAAAATACATATAAGAAGACCCGCACTTTTTTACTTCTGGTCGAAAAATCATAATAACACACTCTCAATTTACCTTTAATTTACTTTTAATATTTTATATTTTTTCCTGTGTCTATAATGCATTTTAAATTTATTATTTCTTAAGGTTTCTTCTAGTTTACCTATTTGATAAGCTGAACTTTTTGTCAACAATTTCAGAAAAATATATTTTTTTCGTTGTTACATTGCATAATTACAATTATTGATTGTATAGTTATCTTTCTTGGAATATGTACCTTAAACAGTTTTTTTTTGTTTTTGTTTTTCTTATATATATATATATATATATATATATATATATATATATATATATATATACATATATATATATATTTAAATTTATGTTTATTTAACAATTTTATACTTTGTTTAATTTCTTACTTGATGGTTAGATGAGCAGCTGTGCTGGATCTCGCCATCTGTTTTATTACATTTTTTGTGAATTTATTATTTAAAACAAATAAAAGCCATTTATTATTATTATTATTATTATTATTATTATTATTATTATTAAATTTTATGTGTTTTCTGCTTTAAACTTAGTCGAAATTACATCCGCCCCTTTTCTCTATAAGTATTGGTATAAGTTTAATTATTCAATCATATTAGAGTCGTCCATCTACAAGTACCAAATATTAAAAAAATTAATTACCGATGATCTAAACGAAAGGCTATTCACATTTTACGATATTTCTTAATGGATCTATAGTTTTAGGCGAGAGTAATTAAGGGGCCTTTTGGCGGTTCAGCATCCATTCAGGATTTTAATGAATGGTTTTGAAAAGCAGGAAGTAGGAACATTACTAGAGATAGATAATGAACTATTCGTTATATCAAAGCTAACATTTATTAAATGGATTTTTTTTTATCTAGCCCATTAAACACCTAAAGAAAAAAAAATTGTTTTTATTAAGCGTGTTAAAAATTTTATTAAGAGAAATGAGAGGTTAAGGCAAATTCGTTTTTGACAGTTAAAAGAAGAACTACTGCTTTTCATGTCATTCACTAGGACACTTGTCAGTAATGCGTTTCCCCTGCCAAACAGGAGTCTTCTTATAGAACAAGTATCGTTGGTCGACGGTAAGATATTAATCTGACCGTTGATGCCGTACTGAAAGACCATTCAGTAAATTTGACATCGAGATTTACCGGAGTCTGCCAGTAAGATGTAGGACAAATAATTTCCTTACAATATTTCTGATAATTATTAATAATCTTTTAAAGATAACCATATTTAATTATACAGGGTCATTTAAAACGAAACAGACCTAATTTTGTTCAGTTCAGAATGTTTAAGGAAAAACGCTTGGACCCGTCAATTTTTGATTTTAGGAGAACACTTTTTTGTCACTTTTACCTTCTGAACTGCAATCGTCTAGCAGGGGTGAGACTCACCCTGATTACAACTGCAAAGTTTGAAGTCTTTGCTATTATTTCCGTTGATATGACAGCTTGTCAATTATTGGATTGTTATTTTTTTATTGTATACTAATAAATTACCTGTACGCGCAACCTGCTTTAAACTAAGAGGATATGATAAGGATTAAACAATCTTTAAAATACTGTATCAATTAATTCTTTTGGCCATGGACAATTGAACCATTAAAATTTAGGTGTACACCCCTGCCAGAACAATAATTATTATCTTATTTTGTAAATCGTTTAACCCTTATCAATCCCTCAAGTTTAAAGTGACTTGCTCTTACAGGTAATTTAATGTTACACATTAAAAAATAAAAAATTAAACTTTTGACAAGCTGTCATATAAACGGAATTAATAGCAGATACTTCAAACTTGACAGTTGTAATCAGAGTCCAGAGATCCTAAAAATAATGTATCACTTCATCCCTCTTTCTATTTAGGATTTTGAGGTTGGGCCGCACCCCTGCTAGAGGGTTGCAGTCTAGGCGTAAAAGTGCGGAAAAATGTTTTTCAAAAGAATTGAAACTTGACGGGTTTAAGACCTAGAGTGCCCAAAATTAGCTCTGTTTCGTTTTCAAATTGCCCCAGTATAAATTTTTTCATAAAATTTATACATATTTTTAGAGCCGGTATAGTTACTGTATAAATAAAAAGTCAAGAGGAATAACTTATCTTGCAGGTGCAAGCAGAAATAAGACGCAATAAAATAAGCAAAAATCTTACCAATGAAAATAAAAAGAAATAATTTTCCATAAAATATCCGTTAAAATAATTATGTGAAAATAGTGTCTTGAATAAAATGATAATAAACAATATTATTGTAAACTTTAAAACAATAACTAAGTGAAAGCCTTTTTGTTTATAATTGTTATGCCTATAAGTTTCACTTTTATTATAAAAAAAAATCTAATAATGTGCACATTAGTATAATCAGTTTGGTTAATTTTTATCATAATAATAGAAAAAATGTTAATATAATGGAAATTACTGAATAAATAAGGTCTTGCAAAAGCAAATAATTCTAAAAGTTAATATCTTTTTATGATAATCTTTGTTAAAATTAGTTATATATAGTCCTTGAGCCAGTAATGAAAGAAACTCTATAATAACAAAACTTTTAAAACCTTTTTAGAGAGGTTTCTTTTAACGAGTCTACCATGAGTATTCATACCGCCATTTATGGAAAAAGCGCTTTAATCCATCCTGTCCATGTCAAATGTTTCAGGTGTCGGACTGGGCGAATGCGTAACTTTTTGTCGGACAAGTTTACCACAATATTTAACATACAATTTTTAAACATTTTGCTAAAAATGGTAAGGGTTATAGTCATGAAACCATAAGGCTCAAACACATGTTTCGGGTATCGGACTAGGCGGATTATGTGGCTCTAACCCTTACAATTTTTGGCACAATGTTTAAACATTGCATGTAAAACATTGTGGTAAACTTGCCCGACAGAAAAATGACGCGTTCGTCAAGTCCAACACCGACATTGACAGGCTGGGTTAAAAAGCCACTTCCATATATGGCGGTATAAATATTAGTGGTGGACCCCCTAAAAGGTTTTAAAAGTGTTCTTATCATGAAGTCCATTTCATTGCTAATACAAGGACAAGGACAGCTCAAAAATATCATGTGTAATTTTTGCAATGCGTGGAAAGGATACGGTCTAAAGCTAAAGCCATCTTTAGATGCCCTATTTAACCCAATAAAGAAATCATAAAGTTTTTACTTAACGCGCCTGATCAAAGTTACTTAGCAATGAAAGTAATAGCTATTATGGGAGTGGCTGGGGCATGCCGGACAGACGAAATGAAGGCTCAGTTCCTTATGTCAGATTTCTACAGGAATATATTAAGCTCAGACCAAGGAATGCTCTAGATGAGCGCTTATTGTATCGTTATGAAAGAGGTAAATGTGTTAATCAAGTAATTGGGAAGCACACTATTTCAAATGTACCTAAAGAAATTGCGAAGTTTTTGAAGCTTGAAGACATCAGTAGATACACTGGCCATTCTTTTAGAAGAACGTCAACTACGTTCCTTGCCAATGCTTCGGATGTCGATATTTTGGACTTAAAAAGGCATGGAGGTTGGAAGTCTTCTTCTGTTGCGGAGGGATATATTGCTGAATCCTATAGTAATAAGGTGGAAATTTCCAAGAAGATTTTACGTGAAATTCCTACCAATATTTCCTGTAATGAAGTAACAGTGAAAAATATGAATATTATTGTAGTTAAAGGTGATAACGATATTCCAACAACAAATTTAAAAACTGTTAATTCAAGTATTATTCCTCCAATTTCTTTTGCTAATTGCTTAAATTACTTTTAATGTCAATACCTAACCTAGTTTTTTAAAATATTTTGTCATAAATTAGTTACTTTTTACAAATAAATCCTAATAGTTCCCACAAGCATATTTTCTTTTTTTTTACTCTTACTTTTTGTCCAGGCGCTGAAAATATTACTTTTGTAGCTAGCAACGCTTAGCAACCAGGTAACACGAAGGTTCTCTTTCGTTATCATTCGCGTTGTTAGGACCACAAAGTTTTCTTATTTATACAGTAGTAAAAAAGCAATAAACATATTTAAGTAAATAAAAATATAGCTTACTTTTTCCTGAAGATCAAAAACCTATATAATTTAATTAAATAAAACGTAAATTTTTATTGAGAATTTATATTTTTTGTAAGTTTAATGTGTGTTAAAAGTTGTTACTGATAATGCCTATGTTAGATTTATATTTTTTTAACTGAAAAATTAATCAAACGAGCTTATAATTGATTTTATACATGTGTTTATTTTTAATTAATACAAGATTTATTATTATCTCATTATAAAAACAGCTTGTAATAATTCTAGAAATATTATACAATATTAATGACTTAATAACCTAAAATATTTATATCATAGTACTTAAAAATGCGGCGTTGAGACTACAGGAAATATAAAATTTACTTTAGAAAAAAAACGTTATTTAAATAATTTTAATTAAAAAGTTTAAATTGATTTTAAATGTGTTTTGTAATTTTAAAATTAAATAGTAAAAACTGATGATACACAGTTTTTTAATTGACTCGTTTATTATGTCATATGTAATAGTCGATGATCCGAATGGGAAGCGATCTACACCCCTCTGTTTACTGGGTAAAATGTATTTTAAAATAAATATAGTATTTAAACAAAGGTATTGCTACAGGGTTCCCCAAAAATTATGTTCAAGGCTATATTTAAATTAAAAATAGCCTAAAAATTTTTGATACACCCTGTATAATAGCACTTTTTTATTCTATATGAAAGTGCTAATATATAACTATTTTTTTTCCTAATTTTATAAATAAAGCCATGGAAATTGTTTAGATTTAAAATTTTGAAAAATTGTTACAGTTTTTTTTTGTGCATTCTGTATTATTTAAACATATATATTTTATTAACTAGTCTTAGAATGTACTTAAAAATATAGGACAATCCTGTAGCTATACGTTTATGTAGATCTTAGACTACAAAAGTTTAAAAATATTTTGTAGCATCTTAAAAAGAACAATTAAATTGTAAATTTAAATAATAAATAATAAAATGTTCCTTATTACAGGCTACGTATAGTGTACTGTAAAATTTTAATACTCTTTTTTACATTGAAAATAGGCGACAGAAATTGTAAAATTATAACAAAAAAAAAGTGTTGAAAAAGAATAAATATAGTCAGTTTTATTATTTTGTTTAGGTTTTGGAGGTAAGAATGTAATAATAGTATTATTTTCATGTGTCCATGTTTTTTATTCTTTAAATGTTAGTTTATATAATCCGACACCAACGGTACTCTGGTATTTAAGCATAAGCCTTCGTAAGCTCCCACAAAAATAAAAAAAAACAACAAACAAACAACAAAAGCAGAAATTACATATTTAGAAGAAATTTCTAATTCTAAGCATATTTTCTTTATGGCAAGTTTCGATATTAGAAAAAATACATCATAAGCCAAACCTCGTAGATGACTAATACAATTTAATATCAAATTTGATGGTTGCTTTTTAGATTAAAAATACATTTTTTCGTAAAATTAATAATAAAAAAGATATTTATATGACGCCAACTTACGTAAACACACTGTATTTTGTTTATAAAACTAATTATTTGCTCTCTCCAAGGGGTCTCTAATTTTAAATAAATAAAATAAATAAAAAGTTTTTTTATAAAAATTGGAGTTGTCTTCGAAGAAAATGCCTTATTGACGCGACTATATGTTTTTTTTTGTTATCTTGATGATTTTAACATCGAATAACTTTTAAACCAATTAAGTTAGCTAAAAATTATAAGGAACCTTTTTTGTAAAGCGTTAAATTTGCAATAAGAATTTTTATGTGTTGATGTGACCTGTGTACTAGTGAATAAAAAACAAATAAATAATAACAAAACATTTTATATGATAATTACTCTTAAATCTTTGGCGGGGTGGGAGCAGTGGCGTCTCGCGGGTCTAAAAACAGGTGTAGTGCAGGAAGGGAATAAAAGCGCATTCACCATTTTAACAAAATTAAAAATACTCAAGTATCAAAAGTTTAAGTAAAAAGTCTTAATATTTAAAATTTAATTACCTAAATTTTATACACCAAATCAATCCTTCTATCTTTTAATGCAGCAAATTCATTAATTATATCTTCTAAAAATAGTTGAGTTTTTATCAGTGCCTGTAGAAGCTCCTTTTGTATTGAAATATTAAAGATAAAAAGACCAAAGATAAAAGACAATCTTGGGATATAGTGTTTCTTACTGACACGCTTGTCGACGGTATTGTTAAAATTAGCGAAAACAGTTTATACGCCTCGGTAAAAATGTCTTTATTTGCGCCAACTTGTTTCATAACTGCTGCAATAAAATATTTCAATAAGTTTCATCAGCAAATATTAGGACAAGTTTATTTTTGAGCCGCTGATTTTTTGGAAATGATTCGGCATATATCTCATCAATAAATTTTGAAAAGAATCAGTGGGAAAAGTTTGGTTATACTGGCCAAACTTTGCAGTATCAGCAAGACAAAGAAATTGTAGTTTGTAACAATAGTCGAATCTTACTTTCATTTCCATCAAAATATGATCTAATATTTCATAGAAAAGTGCTCTGTGCTGTCCTTTAATTTCTTCCTGTGAAAAATCACTGTCGCGAATAATACTCAAACGGAAACAATCAAAATAATACGTGAAAAACAACGAAACGACCAAAACCTATTCAATCTTTTTAGATTTACCAAGCAATACACCTGATACTCCCACTCGCGATCCTGGCCGCCGGCAAGTATAGCGTTGTCATGGCAACGGAGCGTAAAAGAGTAAACAAAACCCCGCATGAGGTGTATATTTCGATCCGTTTTATATTTGCAATACACTTGCTGATCGCGGATTGCGATGTCGCGTTGCCGAAAGCGGAGGAAAGCGACTCGCGCCATAGGTTCATTTATATGCTAGATTTTCATGGCGAATTTTACAAATAAGGAATAGAAATGAAAAAAATGAATTGAATATAATAATAATATGTTTTTTTATGTTTTATTATTTATTTTTGGTGAAGTTACTACACCTGAATAGCCGCCTCTAAGTGGGAGCCGGGTTAATTTTAAAATTTAGAGCTGGTTATTGGTATGATTTTTTTGACGTATTTTGAACCAATTTGGAACTATCCTTAAAAATAAAATCAAACTAATAAGAAACACCATATTATTAAAGTTAATTTAAAAAACATTGGTTTTTGAAAATGCCTATTGCAACAACATTAAAGTAATAATTTTGCCACATAACAGCGTCATTTGTTACCTAATGTTTATATCTCATAACCAGCATTTTTCAAAAACTATGAAACAATTAACGGATTCCTCTAAGCAAAAACTCCAAAGAACATTTTCTACTATAATTAACATACTAAAATAAACAACAATAATTAAACATCTTGATATTAATTTCAATGGGCACGTGCTTCCTTACTGCAAAAAATTCTTAAAGATGGCGGGCATCCTGCAGCCGTATTTGCAGGTACAGTTACCGCAGGAGATTTTAATCCTCATTTCCTGAACGTATTAATAAATAATTTAGATGTCTGACTTTATATACTTAGATCAGTGCCATGAGCAGTCAGTTTATTAAGAGTATTATGTTTAATATAGAGTTAAATGAGTTTCATTGTAAATTATTGATTGCTTGTGTTATGGAAAATGTATCTGTTTGAATTATATCGCTTCACATGTTTGTTGTAAACAATTAGAAATAAAATGTATAATATACGTTCTATCGGTTTTCTATTCAGAATAGTAATAGGGGATAATGGGTTTTTAAATGTCCTAGATGTATTAGCTACTAAAAGCCTGGGGCATGCATATTATTTAATGAAAAGATATATTATTATTTAAATAGTGGAAAAACTTCTGGTAATAACTGCCAATTCTGTTTATATTTTCTTTATATTTATCATTAACTTTTAAATAAACTGACTTATATACATTATTTTGGGTTCAAAGATGTGATCATGTGATACCTTATTTTTAAAGTATTTTTGCCTACTAAATCAAAGCTGATGATTAATCCAGTGGCGTCTAGAATATGCGCATTTCATTTTGCGTTGTTTTGGAAGTGATATTTGTTGAAAGATGTAATTCCAAATGTTTTTTATTTAAAGTAAAAGAATTAACAACTTATTAATAATTAAAAACTGTTGTGTAAACGGTTGTTCTAATAATACAATAAACTGTATATCTCCGGCACTGAACAACATGGCCGAAAAATGGGAGATGTGACGTCATAACACGTCAAAGCAATATGACCGAATGTCGTGACCTTATATAGACCGACATTGCCTACTAAATAGAAATTAATAGTCAGAATTTGGCCCTTAAGTCACAGTTTGATCTTAACCACAAAAAAACCGAGAAAAAGATAATTTCATGATAGTTTGAATGTAAGCATAACATAGCTGGAAATTAATGAAATAAAACATTAATTTAGCTGAGAAGAATTTTATTTCCAAAGAGTGCGTACAAAATTAGTGCAAAATTATAAATTAAGTTTTTAATTATTATTAAGTTTGGAATTTCTTGAAAAATTTTGAACCAAACCGGAAGAAATTCTGTATTTCAGGGTAAAACCATAGGATTCTAAATTCTTTTTTTTTTTTTTTTTTTATCTTTGGACAAACCACGAAGGCTAAAAGCCTAAATACTAACGTACCGTGGGTGTCTTAAGCGAGGTAAGAGGGAGTTTGTTGACACGGGACTTAAATACTTGAAGATTTGGGGGAAGGAAAGACCTCCGCGGGCAGCAGGTTCCACAATCTAGAAACTCTAGGGATAAAAGAACGAACAAAGTGAGAAGTTCGGGGCCTGTCCAGTTGGACCGTATAGGGATGCATATGCGCGGAACCACGAGTTTCTCTGTTGGGAACCGTGAGTGGAGGAACTATACTGGTCAATTCTTCAGAGCAGAAGCCATGGAAGTACCTATAAAAAGCGATAAATCGCCCACAGCCCGACGATGGGCAAGAGAGGGAAGCCTTTCTGTAAGTGAAGGATCATTAATGAGACGAACAGCTCTTCTTTGAATAGAATCAAGAATGCTCAGGGTTGTTGGGGACGCCATGCCCCAGATATGAGAACAATATTCCAAGGGAGGTCGGATTTGGGAAACATATAAAGTGTATAAATTAGAAGCGGAAAAATACTTTTTAGCTCGAAAGAGAAATCCAAGCTTTTTGAAGCTGCCGTGGCTATAGATACAATGTGTTTATGCCAGTTAAGGTTGATTTTCAATTCAGTGTTGATATCGGCGATAATGCCAGATCTTTAGTGTCGCACAAATTAATTTAAAGTTTTTAAATTTAAATAATATACCTATTTTTTTATTGGATTCCCGATATGTTTTGCTATACAATAGTATGAAAGTCCAATTTTTCTCATCAAGTATTATTAAAAATGTTTAATTTCGTAAAACCAATAGGCGTAAAGTGCGTAGGCATTACCGTTTACACTTTTAAATTCGTGGCTTTAGAGTTCTGACATAAATCGTATTCCTATAATAGATAAAAACAATAATACTCATTAATAACAAACTTTAAAAAGTTGCATGGTGTAAGTGTAATATCTACGCACTTTACACCTATTATTTTTACTAAATTAAAAATATGTATTGCTATTAATACTTAAAGAGTAAAATTGGACTTTCATACCATTGTATAGTAAAACACAGCGAAAATCCAATACTAAAATAAAAATATAGGTTCTATCTCATTCAGAAACTATGAATTAATTCTTGTGAAACTAAAGATCTGGCAACATCTTCGACATTAGAACTAAATTCAAGGAGTATATAACAAAAATTTTTTTTTTTTGGGAAAATTATTAAATTGTGGTAAAATTATTAAAAATGCTATTTTTGTTAGCCACTTCAACTCTATAATACGAGTAAATCCTGTTTTTTTCTAATTTTACTATATTCTAATAATTTTCTCAAAAATGAATTATTTTCGTACATAGAAAATGCTGGTTTTTTGGACTTAAAATGCGATTTTATAAAAAGCTGTCTAAAATATCGATTTAAATTTAAGGTGTACCTTTTTGTTTGAAAATGATAAAGGAATCAAATGTTTAAAGCAAAATGTCAAATTTGTCACTTAATCAATCAATCAATCAGTCAATATTTTTTTTCTTTCTTAGTTACAAATTGCATACAAAAAAATGCAATAACTGAGAAATACCTTGGTAATTATAAAAATAAAGTTACAAACAACTTCTTTCCTTCGTTTCACACAACTGGAACAAGTCTCTTGACTTTCTAGGTGAGTCCCAGATCCTTGCTCTTGATATATCTAAAGCTTTCGACCAAGTCTGGCATGACGCACTTCTTAATAAACTTCCTCCTACGGTCCAACTAAACTCTGCTCTTGGCTCTCCAGTTATCTTTCTAATCAACGTATATCAGTCATTGTTGATGGCCACTCTTCAAGCTTTCACGAAGTTAATGCTGGAGTGCCTCAGGGTTCAGTACTAGCACCAACTTTGTTTCTTCTTCACATTAACGACCTTCTTTCTTTCACAACCAATCCCATTCATAGTTATGCTGACGATAGTACCCTTCACTCCACTTTTCACCCACGGTACGTTAGTATTTAGGCTTTTAGCCTTGGTGGATTGTCCAAAGATAAAAAAACAAATTGGCTATAAATTTCATAATATAAACAATAAAAACAAAAACATATTGAATTTTTATTTGTTAACAAAAGAATTTAAAAAAAAGTACATAAAAAGATATTTAAAAAAATACAAAAACAATAGTACAATGGTAAAAATGCATACATTAAATGAATAAATATTGTTTCACCCTGTATAATTCCAACCTACTGAACAGCTATTTACCCATGAAAAGAAGCATCAGTATAAAGAATTGTTTAGATACTCAAATAATATTGGTACTGTGGCAACAGTTTCAAAGTTACAAATGAATTATATTTTTTTAAATCTGACTTTAAAGGTCATTATTTTGGCTCACTCTATCACCCCTATTATTTATGACTTACCTTTTCGAAAACCCTGTATATTTTTAAGCTTTTGAAATGGTTGTTGTTTGTACAAGGAATTATAAAATAATCAAAAATATTGCACATTATCGCATATCTAAATTTCCGGCCGCTACCAGCATAGTACGCCCGCTCCAAAAACCGTGTATAGATCCATTCTCCTTTCTTCTGTTCTTAATCTTCGTTCAGGAGCACCAGCATCTTCGGCTGCCCTCAGGCAGAATTGTATTGCTTCAGTAACCGCGCGGATGGTGCTCTGTTTTATTTTGTAATGATCGCGACCGGTTGGGTGTGGCCCCAGGCCCTCAGGGCTCACATACAGGGCTACTGAAGAGTTAGCTTATGGACAGGGACGTACTTACAGCCATGTGGCTTATTATACATATGTTTTAATCAATGTAGTGTCTTAAATTTTGGTGTACTAATATAAAGATTGTCACTGTATTATCACTTTGCAAAAAAAGTTCTGGTATATGGTTTTCGATGTATACAGGGTGTTAGGCAAATATTGTTGATAACTTTTAGAGATGATTTCTTGCATTATTTTAAGCAAGACACTTTATAATAAATTATGTCAAAAAATCAATCGTTTTCGAGAAGATTAAGTTGTAAACAATTAAATTTTCCCAAACATCAACGTTGCAACGCAACAAGATTAGAAGCGCACGAGGACAGCAACTGATCTCGTCAAATTGTTATATTTTTTAATTAATAACACTTTCAGTACATTACATTTACTCAAAAAAAAAAAATGATAGGACTTGCGGATACGTGGCGTTACACACCATCAATGTCCACGATTATCACTTATTTAAAACGATGCGATGCATAAAAAAGGAAAAAAAAACATTTGTTAATCACTTAAAGTTACAGTTAAAGTTTATTAGCAATCACAATATTCTCAAGTCTTAGTATTTTTATTTTGCCTAGATTTTATGGGAATGGTATTATTTATGTTTTGATGCATAGGTTCAGGAAATGAAGGCTCAAAAGGTAAAACCAGGCAATCCCTTAGTCTTGCTTGGACTGACTTGAAATTTTAACAGATGGCAGGGTATAGCCTAAGAACCAAATTGACTATATCTGACCAAAGGGCGCCCAAACCCTGAGGGTAGCATTTTTCCCTGAAACGGTTGACCTCAAAATCAATCAAGGAAGCAATTATTTGCAAAATGTTCGCATACATAGCTGCGATTAAAAGTAACGGTTTTTCGACGAAAATCATGCATTTAACTGAAAGACTGATGAAGCTAAACTTTTCAGGGGTTTTATACTGACTCGGCAAAATTCATCTATTAGGTTTACAGCTTCCAGCAGAATTTGTTGCGAAATGTCATTTGCTCGAGCTACAAAGCTGTCAAAGTTCAATTTTTATTTTGTTGTTCGGCTGTATTGCATTTACTGTTAACCAATCCAGTTGATATTTGCACACAAACCCAAGTTTTCTGCTGGATCGCAAAAATTTTAAGACAAGGCGTGCACACTGTCTTAAATACTGTGGGCACTTTACCTAGAAACTTAAAATTCATTTACGTCATAACTTTAGTTTGACAGACATGGCAACTGCTGGGGTCGCCATTTTAGACGGTGAACGTCAAGAACTTAAGCGGTTACAGGTACTTTTATTAAATGACACCGTCTACGGGCACCAAACCTTATATCACATTTCCGTATCCGATACTTTTTTTGTAACTTGATATTTCCTTTTTTTGTATTTTAAATAGTACAGGCTGTTTCCTGAAAAACATGTAAAATGTTTTAATGCAGACTTTAACGTCAGGCTAAAGTTTTAAGTCACTTGTTTATATCAAAAGAAAAATTGAATATATAGGTATTTTGTGGATTCCTTAATCAAAGTGTATGCACAGTTAAATTTTTTTCTAATAAAGCTGTTCATAAGCTCAAAAATCTAGCAAGATTTTCTAAATTAGTGGACGATGTAAATGTAAAGACTGAGACTGAAAATTTAAGAACTTCCCTTGTATTATTTAACGCCAAGGTGTCTTAACTTATGCCAAATACTACTTTATATGAAACAGTAAAATTTGATTAAGTTTGATACAATGTTCCTAGTTGTTGTGATAACAATAATACGGACAGGTCTCGAACTTCCCACTTTGTTCGTTCTTTTATCCCTAGAGTTTCTAGAATGGAACCTGCTGCCCGCGGAGGTTTTTCCTTTCCCCCAAATCTTCAAGCATTTAAGTCCCGTGTCAACAAACTCACTTTACCTGCTTAACACCCACGGTACGTTAGCATTTTAGGCTTTTAGCCTGTGGTTTGCCAAGGATAAAAAACGTAGAACAGCGGTTGAGCTAAATAACACATAGGCAATATGAGGAAAAGAGGCAATCCAATCCACAATATTGACATGTAAACATGCGTGACTAATAGTGCTTCTTTTGTTATTCTATTACAGGCCGATATACCAAAACCTATTAATCATGCAATATTTGCAGTATTTGTTGTGTGTTTTTTTTTAACAAATTCACTTATTTCAACCTGTAAAATCGACTTAGGTTACAAAAATTTAACAGTCCCATAAGCGTTTTCAATTTTCTCCATAAACACTTGCTTCCACTAAATGATTGCTTTGCAAGTCTTCGGGTTAAAGCAGCAGGTACGTTTTTCTCATCTTGTAATTATGTAAACCATCGGCCGTTTTGCTCTGATGGGATGTGCGTGTAAGTATGATGCGGTAGCTGAATGTCCGCCCTGGGCCAGATTGAAAATGTTCACTACCATCGAAGGAGATTTACTATGTGGAAAAAGGCCGAAGAAAGGAAGATTCCAATAGGTACTTTCGGCATTTATTTTCTATATAAAATCTTTTTTTCGCTATTATAAGAGATTTTCGAAAATTCTTTTCAGGGCGTTTCTATAGGTCGATTATGACACAAATCTGTGCGCGTTTTTCCAAAATCCATTTCTATAATTTATTATTCATAAAAATATATTTACGGGACGGTGGAGTGAACAGGTGCTGGGTGGGGACAAAACAGTTTAAACCAACGTCAAACACAAGAAAACATTAATATACTGCACTCAGTGCACATGAAAATGTAAAATTAATTTGAAAAGTATTAAATTTTTCGGAAAACTATCCCACACATAGTGAGATATCTCGTCCGCCATTAATTAAAGAAGGAAAATTCATTTTGCTCAGCTGATAACATGAAGTTCGTCATTATAGAAAATGACGGTCTTGATAGAAGCAAGCGTTGCCAAACTTCTTATGAAGGAATTAACACCAAGCCTATTTCGGGGATTATCCACCATTTCCATGAGAAACAATGGTATTTTTTGTAGAAATGCCTCCTTTCTTTATGTTTAGGTATTTTCCTTCTCTTTTCTCTCATTACAAATTATAAAAGGAAGAAGGAATAACTTAATTTTTCATATGAATTTTGTCCTGTATCTTCCTTTTTTAAGCTATTGACACTTTCTCACTCTTTATTTGGCAACATCGCAAGACATTTACAGTTCTATTGCAAACTCTTCTTTTATGCAGTGACAGCCATGGCGGGATTGTTGTACTACTATTTATTTTTAATTTTTAAACAATTTTTTGAACATTTTTGTAAACAGAAAGAGAGTGTATTGTGAAATAATTGTTTTTGGGCGTTTAATGAGAATTTCTCACTGTTTCATCCCCACCCCAGCACCCCCTGTTCACTCCACCGTCCCGTAAATATGTTTTTATTAATAATAAATGATAGAAATGGATTTTGGAAAACGCGCACATATTTGTGTCATCATTGACCTATAGAAACGGCCTGAAGAAGAATTTTTAAAATCTCTTATAATAGCGAAACCGCTATATCGAACTATTACCTTTTTTTTGGTACAAAAATATACCTCTTCTAATTTATATATTGGGTCTTTTAATAAGAGTGATAGTATTTCAAATAGAGATTTCTCCGTTTCTAATCCATATGCATTTTTATTTCTAGTTCTTACTATATTAAGGGTAGTGTTCAGTTTTATGATGCAGCGTTTGACTCCTCTAATTGATTGGAAGTATTAAAAAATATTCAAAGTGGTAGCTCAGTTGCTACTAATATCACTGAAAATTGGGTTGAAGTTGAATTGAGTGAATAAACTTTGAGTAGCTACAACTGAGCTACCACTTTGGTTATATTTCTTTATTACTTCCAACCGATCAAGAGAAGTCAGACGCTGCATTTTAAAAACTGCACACTATACTAAATATAGCAATACCTACAAATTAAAAAAATATGGATTAGAAACCGAGAAATCTCTATTTGAAATACTATCACTCTTATTGAAAGACCCTTTACTTTGTATGTATCCCAAATACGAGCCTCCCTGGAATACTGTGCCCATAGAACAATAAAAGAATTTTTAGACTTCTATTCTCTTTTTAATTTATTCACACACACGTTTCGGCAATATGTTGGCTGAAGTGAAAACACTTTTAAGAGGTGAAACACACCTTTGAAATTCATCCTTAAAAATTGCTTTTCCAAATATATTAAAAACGAATTGAGATACCGTTCCAAAATCAAAACCATAATTTTAATTATCAAAATTTTGATTAGCCTCTATCAATTTTTTTTAAGATATTTAAAATTTTAAGGGTGGATTTTAGGGGTGCTTTTACTCCTTAAAAGTGTTTAATGGCTGATAAAAATGTTTATTTTTTGATGTACGACAACATATTGCAGTTTCATCAAAATCGGCGAGGGACACCTGAAATGGTTTTCATGTTGAAGCTGAATTTTTTTTTTTAATAATTACTTTATTTGAAAAAAATAACATTTATCTTTGATTGCCCGATTCTTCACACTATTTATATGTTTTATATTTATTAATTTATTCTGTTTCCATTGACCGATCTATTTATTTTTAATTTATAGTTTAACTACGCCCACAATTTTTTTAACGAAGTTGATGGACGAGTTTATAAGAAGAGTTAAGAGGATTATTTTATTTAGATAATTTTATAATTAAGTAGATTTAATAGCAATATTATATGTATTTATGTGGGTTTTTCTGATTAGAGACATACACATTAGCAGCGAGATGAAATGAAAGCTGAAGTGTGCTGAATTAAATATTCCAGTTTTTTTTTTAAATAAATTATTAAAAATTCCTTAACCGGCTAGAATATCTTGTGTGAAAGCGATAATTTCTGAATAACAAAAATTTATAATAGATTTTTAAAAATAGAGCTGCTTTTTGAGGCATTGACCTAAACAATATTTTTCATGGTCTAATCCAAAGTTAAATAATAGTTCTGGTTAGTTAGTATCTGCATTTGCGTTTGTTTTGCAAGCAAAAAGCCTGGAAACTAAATACTAGAATAAATAGCAAAACTGATTTAAGTTAATCGTGAAAAACAGAACATTGTTAATGGTAAAATAAGAATAAAATTTCAAAAGGATAATATTTAACCTAATTTGGAAAGAGAAAAACGAATCCATAAAATTTTTATTGTGTATTTGTTGAAAAATTAACGAAGATACAAAGGTTTAAGTAACCTCGCACTATATGACTTTTATAAACGTGACGTATAATTTTGAAATTAAATAGGGACCATTTTTACGTCATTAGGGCAAATATACCATATGGATACTATCTTCTTGGGCTATAAGACTCGGTGGACCAAAAACTATTGTTTTCTTTCACTATTAGACTACAGGAACTATTTGACTAACTAAATTTAGTACGGGCATACCCCCACTAGGGGTAGCCCGTACGGGCTTAACTAAAACTTTAACTTTTTTCTGCACTTCACTTTATCTACCTACTTAACTAATATTTTTCTAATTTCTTCCTCCCAACTCGTTCCTGCATTCTTAGGTAACTGTGTTTATATACAAAGTTGAATTAGGTTTTTTGGTGACTTAGCACGTTTACGTCCTTGCCCGTTCGGTTCGAGGTCTAAGCTTTGACTATATTTCATATGTTATATGTATATAAATAAATATTAAAAATTATTAAAACTAACATACCCCCTATACAGGGTGTTCACAATGTTATACATTTTTGTGTTAAGAACCTTAAGGACGTTCCACGGTATGTTAAAGGCACCAATAGCCAACTGACTATTGCTTTCTTTCTAACTAATTAGTGATGTCTTTCTTTACCGACTATCGCTCACTTACTTCCACTCACTTAAATTTACGATTTTTGATTGCTAACATTACGAAATTTAGCACTGCTAGGACTTTAAAAAAATCTTTATAGAAAAACATTTAAGAGTATGTTTTTTCCAAAATTAAAAAATATTGCAATGCAAGTGTTTTACTATGGAACGTCCTTACAGCTCTTTGCCACAATTTACGTTTACAAAGTAGGTCCTCATAACTTTAAAACTACTGCAACCGATCATTATAAATTTTTTACCACTGTTTCCTTACATAATTTTAAGGTATATATTGTTAATATTTCTAATTTTAATAAGAACAAGTCGGCTACAAATTTTTTTCTAGACGTTTACAAGTTATATTTTAATGTGTCATTGAGTTTAATAAATAAATTTGTACTGAGTCATAAAAAAATCATAAAAACGTACCTTTTAAGCACGAATTAACCACTCCCTCCTTACTACAATAATTAACTCCAAGATTGTTTTAATAGTTCGGGAGGTAGCAACGTCGGAAAAACAAGAATTTTAGGTTGACTGATTTTTTAATATGTTGTTCTCCCTCCTCTTTGGGTAGATCCTCGGCTCTCTGGCTGGCGGTAGAGGTTGCGTTGGCGCCCAGCTGTGATCTTGACATTTAGAGCTCTCACTAATATGTCAAAAAATGCAGACCTTGGTCATATATTATCGTTCCAAGTTTTATCAAAATATATCAAACGGTTCAGAAGTTATAAGAAGGACGACTGTGATATGATGATAAAAGTGTTTGGCAATAAAAAACATCTATGGTAAACCTATCCAAAGACAAAAAATTGAAAATTAGTTTTTTTGTTTTAAGTCTTGGCTTTATTACCTGTACAGGTAGGATGCAAACTAATAAACGCAACCACTACCGCCAGCCAGACAGCCTAGAGTCTATCCAGAAGAGGAAGGAGAACAACATATCAGAAAATTAGCTGACCTAAAATTCTTTTTCGAAAACGTTATTACCTCCTATACTATAAGGTTAGCGTCTTTGTTAAACCACAATTGTAAATTGAATGCAAAAAAACACTCGCTAAATGGTGCAAAAAGGCAGGTATCGCACCCAATGTTGATTTTCTCGCTTAAACAAACCCATTGTGCAGTGAACAAATACCATTTGCACGTGCTTGGGCGGCACGTGAGCCACGACTCTTCGTGATCTCGGCTTTGTGCTTCACTTCTTTTCGTTCTTCCTTTCTGCAGAACGTGCAGCTCTTCTTTTTCCTTTCCTTCAATCAACTGCAGATCACATCCGGGATGTGTATGTCGAGTGATTGTCAGTACACTGCACATTATTATACAATGATGTTGATATTGACGATGTTCGAAACGAATCTATGTTTTATTTACGAGAATTTATGTTTTTGTGCAGAAAATCATTACAGTTAGATTGTCAAGAGCGCTAGATTATTTTTGCAGTGTTTTAAAAGAAATTAAACAAAATCAAATAATTTAAAGTTTTAAATATAATAATATAGGATATTTTATTAAGTTTATACCTGGTGGTCCATGGCCAATCTGGCCATAGAAAATCCCATGTAAATTTTGGTATAGTTAGACCCATATTTATTTCATTCTGAAAGCGATGCCGCGAAGTACACAAAAATGATAAAGCAAATAAACCCTATTGTAAACAATGATTTATTGCAGCAAAAAATATTCAACCCGACGACTACGCCATGCGTTACAGGTTTTATGGTACGCCAGAGACGAAATAAGAGGATGTTTTTTAAGTACGTGATACGTGTTTTCGCAATATTTTTATTTATTTATCTAAAAAATATGTAATCAGGCTCTGTCAGAGGCCATGTGGCGGCATCGCTTTCAGAATAAAATAAATATGGTCTTAACTATAACATTATTCTGGAAGAGACTGTATAAACTGCGTCATAACAAGTTTAAAAGGCACTCTCTAAGTAGAATTAATTTGACTTTAAAAAAGTGACATTTATTTCCATATCATAAAAACTGAGCATTTTGAAACCCATGTTTATATAAACTTTTTTCACAATTGTAGATGTAAAATCTGCTTTTTTAACAACTTTTGTATCAACCTGTATAAAAGTGCTAGCTCGACGAGTTTAATTGAGGTTTTAGTATGTTAAACGCTAGCAGGTAAAGATTAGACCAATAATGCATACATGTAATTCGATAGGGTATTGGTTTCGCATTATTATAGCTTGCTCATAAACAATTTGAAGTGGCACGAGTTTGATTGTTTATAAGGCATTGATTGATTTCCGTTTTTTAACGCAATGCCATCTGCTCCATTTGTAAATGTTATAATTTAAAAACAGTAACCACCAACTCGGGAGTAAGGAAAATAGCTTTGCCCATGTTTGCACTTGAAATTACATAAATTACCAGGTAATAACAAACTGTAAAACACAACAAACATTTTAAGAAGCAATTTAAAATGATTACCGTGTTTGGAGTACTTATATGTAGATCAATTGAGATCAATTTTTGTTCAATTTCTCGGGTTATCTCCACACAATATGCTCTGATTACTACATTCCACTGCCTCAAATAGAAATCCGTATAGTCCAATATCAAGTACCGCAAGAGTGTTTATAGCTTGTGGTTTTAATTCCAGCAATAACATACAATTCGATTGATATGATTGTTTGTTTGTTTATTTTTTATTACGAAGTTGTTTGGTAATTTAAAAAAAACGGGCGTACAATAGATCCTATTTTATTTTTTTATGATTCAATATAAGTTTTGATTTAAAATTGAACCAGTTTAAATTACTGGCAATTTCCAATATTGCTTATAAGCACCAAAACTGTTATTTAGTAATTCTAAACTGTAAAAGGCATTGTTGCAAAATATCTTATTTCAAATGTTTATTCCTTAAAAAATACATCATATTACCAATCCCTAGTCACAAACATGTACTAAAAATATATTTTAAATCTTAAACGACAACATAAACTTTTTCATACATAAATGACAACAATGATTTTACAGAAGAATTTATTCGCACATCTTTGTTAGATTTCCATAATTATTTTTCAAAGAATCGAGTCTTCCAATTTTGTTTTATCGGTCTCTCTTGTATATCTTGGTGCTTTTAAAAGTGTATCTTATCTACGTAGTTTATCATTTGAACGAGTAACAATTTAATGCAGCATGTTGTCGTCAAAATAAAATTTCCAAGCTTCCTACTCAGTGTTTTTACTTTTGGTTTAAGGAGATGCAGAATTTTTTTTGTCCGTGTATATAAAGAAAAGTGTAGAGTACCATCTGTAACCACTGCCTTCATTAATCTCTTCGTTGTAGATGTGATAAAGGTACTCTATCGTCACAATGCATTTTCAGTTGGTTCATACACTATTTCGACCGCCTCCACTTCTTTGTCTTCATTTTCTTCAAATTCACTTCCAATATCACTTCAGTCATATTTAATATTGTCAATAATCCTATTACTTTCTTTATGTCTACTTTAATTCTTTTTTACTTTTTTTTTAACTTTAATATTCTCTTTTGATAGCCAGTTTTTTTTTTTATTATGGCCATTTTTAAAATGATTTTATGGGTTGAATATGGCAATACAATATACTTCTTATAGTTTATTTGTTTTCTGGATATCTGGGAAAAAATATTATTTGGCTTTTTTCAAAATAAAGAAATTAATTAAATATTTTAAGAATCTTAACCTGTTTTATTATTTATTATGAAGAGACTAATTCGCTTTTGCAAAAATGTAATAAAAGTTAAGATTACTTTTAAAGAAATAAATAAATAATTAATTATCATAATAATTTTTAAAGGTTAAAAAAACTTACTCTGAGAAGGTTGAACCCATAAACATAGGTTTAAGGGCTTTCAGTTAAAATTATTTTTATATTAATCTAATCATAAAATAAGTTCTTAACAGAAGGCTATCAGACGTGAACTGATCCCTTGGACACGCCTCAAAAATGTGAAAAACTTTTCTTAAAAATTACTGTTGATGTGACTATAGTAATTTATGTATCAAGTGTATAAAGTGACACTTTCTTTACAAATGAGAAGTATGACATCACGAGCCGTTAGGCGAGTACGGCAATTCCATAAGTAAAAAAAAGACACTTTATGCATGCAATGTGTTACATACTATATTTTTTCCACGAACTATACAAATTTCCCAAAATACCATTTTAATATGTTTTATTTATCTAAACTTATACATTTTAATTTTTGCAGCAGAGCCATTATATTGCAACAAAAATCTAGCCTCCTTATTTTTTAGGAGATAATTATCTCCTTCATAACCATGCATTGAAGTACCACAATATAGTAAAAAGTTTCCAGAAAAATATATTTTGCCATTTACAAGATGGCATTATTAGTTAAAGATAAAATAAGTTTTAAACATAACTTTTGTTTGTTTTACGTTACCTATATACGGTATAAATAGGTTCGCTCCCATAAATGAATAAATCAAAACTAATCTAAAACAATCGGTTCTACTTTTATGAGCACAGTGTGCAGGTATATCACAACCGTTTACATGGGCCGCTAAGCATAGTAATCCCATCTGGGTAAGTTTTTATGGTACGAGGTCATGGTACGGTGCTCTACCACCTAGAGGGTTATACCTAGGCATCGGCGCGTTAAAAATTATCATTTTAAGAAAATTATATTCCTTTAAACAATATTGTAAGAAACACTGTTTAGAAGCTAAACTCAGAAATAGGTTGACTTATAGGCAAGGAAAATAGTAAGACATTGAACCTAAGAGGGCAAACAGATTTTTTTTTGTACAAATCTGTTTTTAACGGAACCAGACAAAGAAGAAATTTGTTCCAATTTTTCTTCTATTCCTTTTATAATCCGCCTATTTTTAAATTTATTATAACATTGGTTCCCTAAGCCAGAAAATTAACTTTTTAAACCTTTTAGGGGGTTCCTTATGACGAGTCTACCACAAATACTCATACCGCAATATATGAAACCGGCGCTTTAAACCAGCCTGTCAATGTCAAATGTTTCGGGTGTCGGACTGGGCGAACGCGTCACTTTTTTGTCGCACAAGTTTACCACAACCGTTATCCATTGCTAACAATATTTGCTTTAAAATTAAGTTTATTAAGCCAGCCTCTAAGTAAAATTAATTAAGTAAGCGCAGCATATATTATTTTTTTACAATGTTTCAAAAATATTTTGTTTTCGCCATGTTCTGCAGAAAAAGAAGTCAGTTAAGCTTGTGGTCATTACTTTTGAGAATATTCTTAATATTGTTAATTACGAAACTGATAAGAATTTTTAGTTAGGCAACGTTTTGTTTTCGAGATATTCATTATCAAACTTGAAAAGAAAACTGACCTAAATTCACCATATTTTCCCTTCATTTAGCTTGCCATTTTATTTATATCGACGTCAAGCCTTAAATTTTATAAAAGCTTGAATTCTTGGAAACAAAAAATATTGGCTTACTAAAAACTTCTTTCAACCCAAACGAAATTTAAAATAAAAAAAGAAATTAATTAAAAAACGAAAATACGTAGTTCTAAAGCAATAAATTACTTTAAAATTAATAACAAAATTAATCACCTAAAGACAAGCCAATTACTAAAAAAATACCAATAGCACAAAACATTTTGTTAATCAGTTAAGTATTTTTTCTTTTGATATTTTTTAATTTATTGTTTTTAAAATAAACTTAATATTTCCAAGCTTGTATAAGTAAATGTAAAACCTTATATCTTTCATATCATAACCTATGTTATATTTAATTTTACATTGTAATTAATAGATAGTAAACTAAAGCATAGTGTAAAGATAAATTGTTTAATTAAATTATTTGATTGAGGGTGTTCCGGTATGTTGAGTGCTCTTTCACTCTTGGGGTAGTACCTAACTTACCATGACGGAGTTATAATGTTTAAGATATGTAGATAGCTATAATTACTCAGGTAGTTGTTAAAATTTTTTACACCTCTTAATCGACGCTGATTGAAAATTTTAGCAGAAGATTAATATTAGTGATTAATGTAGCAAGAATAATGTTATTTTTTACTTTTTTTTGCTTGACTTATTGTACATTTAATAGAAATTATTTCTAATTTAACACTTTCATTTTCATGCACTTCCCATAGAAATTGTAGTATATGCTCGAGTTTTTTTACAATAGTAGGAGAGCCCAAGAGGGAATTTTGGGATTTACCACAGCGCGGCAGACTAATATACCGGAGAAAACCCTCCGCCAAATATGAGCCCCGTATACAGAGCCAATCGTAAAAAACAAAAATATATCCATCAGAAATTTTAGAGCGCGTCAGATTAGGTAAGGGTAAGTTAATTACATGCTAAACAGTGAATATTCCACTAATCTGACAATTTGAGAGTGACGTAAAGAAAGCGGGGGCTACGTAATGGTAAAAAGCGTCATTTTGAAATTCTCGAACGTGTTTTTTTATTTTAAAGAAGATAATTTAAGGATAACAAAAATATTTAATCTGACGATTTCTACAAGACGAAAGAACAACAGTATTTTTTGACATATTTAGAAATCTATAGCCGCTTCCCCATCGATGAAAAGGTATACATTATATAACATTTTTTTCTTCTTATCATTTAAGCTTCTCAACCCAATAGGTCTCTATGAGGATCGAGGAAATCCCCATTTAGCATCATGAGCTCCTCTTACTATAAGCTTTAAAACAAAAATGTTTAAATTTAAATGACCACCTCTTTTCATAATTTAGTTATTAAGATAGTAAAAAAGAAAATGTTAAGGAATGGTCAAGTTACAACTTCAGCCATTATTATCTGCGCTTATCATTATGTCCTACAGGGTAATTAAAACTTTTTGAAAGGATTTTGAAATGAAAATGTATCATTTAGATTAAAAGAGAGTTAAGAAATTTTAAAAATATACATTTTTGGGAATTTTAAAATAAGTATACATTTTAATTAGTTTACTTAACATTGGGAAATTTGCTACATAAAAATATACGTGAGGTGTCAAGGTCTTAAAAGTATAAATTAAACAATTTTCTAGGTTACTTTTATAATAATAAAATAAAAACATTAAACAAACTGGGTAGCGTAGAAATGCAAAACAAACACTGGAAAGATTAGAGATTAGATAAGAAGTAGTTAGTGAAGTCAAGTATAAAGTTAAAGTTTTAGTTAAGCCCCGTACAGGCTACCCCGTGGGGGTATGCCCGTACTAAATTAAGTTAGTTCAATAAGTTAAGTTGGTCCTAAAAAATGTGAAGTTAGTTTTGAGGGTCCACCGGTCTCATGGTCCCAAGAAGATAGTTCCATATGGTACATTTGCCCAGTGACGTAAAGTGGCCCTATATGTAATTCCAAATTATACGTCACATTATTGTATATAAACTGCTTTCATAATGCTGTTTAGAACAAAATATTATATCCAGTACCGGCTACCAGTACGGAGATTTGATACTTTCCGCAGGCCGCTTCTTCTTGTTATCGTAGCTTAGGCCTTAGATGATGTTATAAAAGAAATATTTTATTTAAAAATACTCAAAATGACCCCAACTATTAAGCCATATTTGGATAAGCAATCATTACTATTGGTGTTCATATTAATTACTTTTACTGAAATATAAAAATATTAATAAGATAAACAGTAAACATATATTCATGTTATAATAATACTTAAACTAAATGCAATTGACTTAATATTGTTAGTAAATCATGTAAATTTAATAATAAAATTGAGTTTAAACACAAAATTATACAGAGCGGATGTAATATAACTTGACAAAAATAAATCAATGGCACGTTGCAACACTTCCTTCTTCTTAACAACAACATATGTATGGATAATTGCACATTAGAATGCTTCGTAAATCAAACAAATATGCCCAAAAGATCAAAATAAAATGTTTATGTCCTCCCAATTAAAACTAAATAAATTAGAATAATCCCTCTTGTAAGTTGGGCAATTAATTTAAAAGCCTCTTCAACAAATATAAGCTCATTTATTTCAGTCATCACGATGAAAACCAGATAAGACATGGCCATTAGAAAATGACATTGGAAACCGGTCCATGGATGAGTCTGTCTATTTAATCTTATTT